>JAPQWV010005015.1:0-23803 GCA_027422505.1 Craterostigma plantagineum | reverse complement strand
AATACTATGGAGACTATATGTATATATTGCAGATCACTCAAATTTCAGAACACTGATTACATTTGTTGTCTTTTCTGCTATTTGTGTTGTTAGTGTTATGTTGCGCACTTCATTTCGTGTAATATAAGATGTTAGGTCCGTACAGAAATCCAGAAATTCAAGAACCCTTCAGCGATGAATGTCTGAAAGAGATGTTACACACAGAGAAACGAAATAGACCCGAAAATGCAGTAACACCGAGAAATCTATACAAGATAACATTTAGCTACTGCTCCTCTTAGCTTCAAGATTCGTAGCTTCTTTGAGCATTTCTTGTCCATCATTTTCCATCCCAAGCACGAAGAGAGAAGCAGCTTGAAGATAAAACGCAGTCGGCCATTCTGGCGAAACAACGACCGCTTGCACAGCATCAGCTAAGGCTTGATTGGGCATATCACACATCAGAAAAGATAGGCATCGCCTTGCATAAACTGTAGGAGATACCATCGTTCCCCCGTCGATAAACTACACAAAACACAGACACACGCACATTAGTTCGTCGTAAATCATTTCATTACAGTTCTTGGCTTAAATTGCTTTATAGTATCTACCTGTGTGTAGCAGTCGATGGCTGCGTTGAAGTCCTTGGCTCGAAAAGCAGCATCTCCCTGCTTCTTGGAGCTCAGGGTTTCCTGCATTTGATTGGTCCACACTTGAAAAGATAGCTGCTGCATCCAAAAGGAGAAACGCCGCGAAAAAGGTAAGTGGGGCGACTTTATTTTTTAAATTCGTATTAAAATACAAACCTCGTTAGCGATCCCTTCGTCGTCTTTGTACCCAGCCTTGTCCAAGATTTCGTGTATGGCAGTGAGATCCATTCTCAGGCAAGCTTCACCCGTAGGGCTGAGAACTAGCGGTTGGGCTATGTTAGAGTTTGCTCGAGAGATTCCAAGCAAAATATGAGATGGGACCTGAGATTCATTCCCACGCAAGTTATTACATCGATCGAATTCTTACATAATTAGACGATGTTGAAGTTTTTACCTCTGTTTCTTTCTGCAGAGGTGACAGAGAAGAGACGAGGGACTTCACATTGGGCCTCTCTCGCCCTTCGTATTGCAGGCAACGTGTGGCGAGACGAACTAACTCTGTACCTTCGTCGTTCGAAAAGTGTCCCTCAAGGCAAGAATCCATGAGCATCAAGAAGTTCTTTCCTCGGATGAGATCGAGCGCCTGTCCGAATATTATTTTTTTTGTCAGAAAAAAAAAGCCGAAGGGGCGCTGAAAAAGATGAAGTTGACTGTTGAGAAAACAATAAAGAACGAAAATCGTACATGGCTTGGAGGGATATGCTTGCCACTTAGAAGATCGAGCAACATAGTACCAAAGCTGTACACTACACTTTCCGGCGTCACCCTACCTGCGTATGATCGGAAAAGATGATGAAGAAGGTAATCAAAAGAACAGTAGAAATATCGATTGTTATTTATTAACTGCAAAAAATGGTTCTTTTTTCTTTTTTACCAGTTCTCAAGTACTCTGGCGGCGTAAAGGCCAAGTTCGTGCTGTAGCTCTTTCCATCTCTGCTGTTCTTCATCATACCGAAGCAAGACAACCTCGGATTTCCATCCTACAAAGGTGATAACTTAGTTACTGTGTCAGTTATTACAACGATTTTAAAAACGCGACATTCTCCACCTCATCAAACAAGACTCTGTAAGCATTGAGATCATGGTACAACGCCCTCCCTCGGGCGCTACAGTACTCAAGAGCTTGAGCCAAATACAAAGCCACCCTTAGCCTCATAGCCCATTTCATGGGCTGTGTGTCCCCTGTTTTTACAATGTTATAACTTTATTCATCAAATACTAACCGAAAAAGATCGCATTTTTCTCTGACAGTTCACCATGGATGATGAGCTCAGTGAAACTCACAATGGAACAAATGCTTAGCCAAAGTCTCATTGGGCATGAATTCTGCTACAAGCAATCTCTCTTCTCCTTCGACGCAGCAACCAATCAGATTGGCCAATCGTTCGCTTCTTAGGCTCCCAACTGCCTTGGCTTCGTCCTTTTAATCAATCGTTAACCACTTCGATGATCGGAACAGAATTATGTAAGAGAAATTGATGATTAATTTTCGATGTACTTACCAAGAATTGCCTAGAATCAGGCCAAGCTGACTTGTTAAACCTCTTAACAGCAATCCATCGTTCATTGTCGAGAAGGCCTTTGTAAACTACGTTGGGAGCTTTTTCTCCGTGCTCTGAGACTATGTTGTCCGAAGAAAATCCGTTCGTTGCAGCTTTTAGCTCTTCCCAGCTGAACTCTTCGAAGCTTGGGAGTGCGTTCTTCTCTCCATTTTCTGGCGAAAGAACAGAAAACCCATTAAAGAAAACATCATACATTCAAGAATATATATATAGATATACATATTATATGTCTAACCATGATCAGAGGATTGAAGAACAGATGGCTTCAGATGTGAATGCCACCAGCAGAAGGAGAACTTTGAGCACTTTCCACCCATTCAACGATGATAGAAGGTACAGATTTATTGAAAAAAGAAATGAACTTGCGTATCCCTTTTTAATACAGGAGATATAATGTTTAGTTGGGCAGCATTGGGATGTTATATGTAAGAAAAGATTGGTTTTTTTTGCAGATTCAAGAACAGTGATTCTGTAATACAGTAGACTCGGAGAAGAGAGAGAGATATATAAAGATTGCTTTTTTAAGCTTGTGTTATCTCACATATGAAGAAAAGCATGCATAATATATTCGTTCTCAGAACATGAGATTGGTATGTATGTGTGGGCGTACTATCGATATGATTTTTTCTCGTGGTCGCACTTTTTTGAACAGTGGTACAAGGAAAGGAAAGACCCTGTGTTCTGTAAAAGAAAAGGACCTTTTTTTATTTATTTTAGTTTCTAATTTATTTTAGCTTTTAGCTTTCTGCTTTTATGCTGCATGCCTTTGAACTACCATCATCATTCTATCTTAGTTGGGTTTTTTTTTTCCCTTTGTTTCGATGATAACAATAATGGATAAATAGTGACATTTCTGAAAAATAGACAAAAAAGGGTATCAAAGAGAATATATTGAAATTTTGAATGAAAGGGTCACTCTCTGTAGTTATCGTTCAAGAAAAAATATCATGTGACGGATTCGAGATCGTCCCTTATGTCTTTTTATTTTTAGTTTCAAGAGGTACATTATTGATTTCATTGTATATATTTTGCAAGATATTATCCGAGATTGATAGTTATAAAAAAGGACACCTTTTTTCACTCTGTTTGAATCTTGAGTCAAACTAACCATATCTTTTTTTTTTTATCATTTTATGTTTACTCCATTTTTGAATACCGTTTATCTCAACCACCGCTTGAAATTCCGACAACATAGCATGTGTTGTGCACCAATTAATTTGAGGAAACAAATGTTTTTTTGTTTTATTGGCATATGATTGTGCCCCATTTGAGGCATTACTTATATATTTAATTATTTGTAACTTGTTCACGCTAATATGCAATTAATTGAAAAAATTGCGATTCTTTTATAACAGTGCGAGTAAGCGTGACTCAATGATGACATTAGGGATAAATGATTAAATATTGACTGAATATGCTTTGGTCCCATGCAAATATGATGAACCCTATAATTTTTAGCCAGATATTTACCAATTTAAGAATTTGACTCTCCACAATGCTTCTCGTTGTTGCTGTCGACGAATCATGATGAAATTGAGACAATCCCCACCCCCACCTCCTAAACGTATATATGTCTATTATATGTATAATTAAAACATGCATCACATACTATCTATGAAATACTTAACCATAAACTCGAATTGTCATCTAAATGATATTCGTTCAGTTCAAGTGGTAAAAAAGGTACAGAAATTGAACGTATGATACTACATACATATGTATATGTGAGAAATTGAATGTGGACTTCAAATGTAATGGTGACATGACCGTTTATCATTCAAATTAATTGCATAAATTGCGCCAACATGATTCACTATGATCACAATGTGGTGTGTGGGGGCCTTCTTATCTTTCCCATAAATATTTTTTAATTTTTAACATGATCGAATTATAAAAACATAAGGGGACAATATGCCGCCCAAAAGCATCAACACAAAGATATCATGTCATATAGGCATCACATGGATGTAAATTAACTTGTATAGATGCGCTGTTTCACAGCCCATTCCCTTATATAATAATAATAATATAATAATATAATAATAATAAGAATAAATAATAATAACAGTAATAATAACAATAATTAGAGAGAGTTATATGGTGGCATCCAAGGATATATGTAAGAGGATAGGACTGTAATAAACCAAACTAGTCTGATTTTGAGCTTGAATTTGATTAGTCAATCAAGTTCGAATTCGAACTTAATTTTTATTAAAAAACAATAATAAGTAGTATTTGATGACTTCAGTTTCACAGAGTAGATCAAGTAGTTTACAGTGTATTTGAAGAAAGAAAAAGAAAATCAGTAAGAGAGGGACATTGCAATGATGCACAGCACTCTATACGACGCCATCGATGACTGCTTCGACATGTACAACGTTTCTTTCTTCCATAATCTTGCCATTGATTTGAGTTCTTGGCCTCTGCAAGAAAAAAGAAAAAAGAAAAAAGAAAAAAGAAAGAAAGAAACGTAAGATATAGGGAGATGTCGAAGAAGCGAACGTAAAAGGAAGAAGTCGAGTTTTCGTTTCGTTTCATACCCAATCAGCTGAATCTAATGAATTCCCATTTAGTAGTCTGCCATTCTCTTCTTTGGTACTCTTATTTTCTTTCGTCAAAGGCAGTAACACGATCGCCGAACTGCTGTTAGAACGGTCGGGCAACTCTATTCGCGAAACAAACAAATCAAAGCAAAATTAATATGGAGAAGGAAATGGGAAAAAAGGTATCGAAAAATGTCGAAACCTGGCAACTTTTTGTCGAGGAAGAACACAACCAAGTTCACGGTGTACCTACAGTATAACATTATACGAAGATTTTACAACCTTTAATCAGACGAGTTTGTATGAAAGAATTCGACGTTTTATCTTACCATGCAACTATGACGTCGACTGTGTAGTGTTTTCGCGATGCAACGATCAGAAAGCTCTGAATCACAGCCGTCGACCAAGCGAGCTGCTTTATGAATCTACGTATGTTTCGAAAAAATTCAAGAACTAAGATGGGATTATTATCTTTTGCAAATCGAGATAGAAGACATTTTATTCGAGGAAATGATTACCGTAAGGACCCGTATTTATGATATGTCCTAACGAAGACAAGGGAGAATATCATGTGAGAAGAAAATATCAAGTCACCGCAGCCATAAAGGACACCTCGAGGAACTGCACAAAAAAAAATTGAAAAATGGCGATGAAGAAGATAACTCAAAAGTTCGACAGAGTTATGACATTGGTTTTAAGGACGAAAGAAGGGAAGAAAAATAGAAAAAAAATAAATTTACATACTAATTACAAGAACTTCGAGTATATTGTCAGGACGAGGCAATGTAGCAAGCTTCGATCCCTACATAGCAGATAAAGGTAGAAAGATATCAAAATCAACACAAGAATCATCGGGAAATAAATAAATAATTAATTAATGAATCACGAATGTTCACACCTCTCTACAATGGTAGTTTGGTCCTGGAAGTTGGGTAGAATAGAATGTTATGACACGAAGAAATTGGCATGCCTGAAGATAGGGAAAAGAGAGATGAAAAATCGAATCTTGTATATCGAATTTATGACGTGACATATAAAAAATGATTTTTTTCCCGCAAAGTTATGACGACCCAATGGGAGAATAGTCGAAAAAATGAACTTACCACTAAGAATGCAAACACACGGCACCATATAAGGACGGTGTAAATTTTCTTGCTCTTGAATATAAATGGATGGAAAGTCCACTGCACAACAGATTATATTAAAAGAACGTTTTGTAAGAGTGGCATTTGTCGAAGTGGAAAAAATGGCTTACAAGAAAAAAAACAACTCACCGATACGAAAGATAAGAAAAGGAAGGTAAATACAAATTCGCTAATGTATGCTCTGTCTTGTCCGAGTTCCTACAATTTTTTTCAAGATAATGTATAATGATATAAATTATATTATGTGTGTCCAAGCTTGCTTGCAATCAAACAATTAGGAAGAAAAATTGAAAAAAATAAAATTAAAGTTATGCTCACCGGGAGAAGATAGAAACCGACGTCTTGAAGTATTGGTGCTGGCCGATGAAAATAATGAACCCCTCGGGCAGCTAATCCATGAATGTACTATTGAAGAAAATACAGAAATATTACATCTTAAACCTCGACGAACAAACAAGGAATACTAATAGCATCAAGAAATAGGCTGAAACTGACTATAACTCTCTGTAAAATCAAGAATGGGTGAAGGCGGGGATTCGAAACTTTCTATGACTTAAGCAAATTGCAAGCGAAAAGAGCAATACTAAGAACTGTATCCAGGGATGGCTAGCTAGACACGGTATTATGATTAGATATTTTCCAAATCAGACAATATTTCCTAAGCTGTCAAAAAACATAGGATCAAGAACTAGAATGTGTACAAAGTCACACAAATGGGATGAAGAACAGAACATGGGATGGCCATTACTGATCTTAGGTTCAATAACATGAAAATCAACCCCATAAGAAGATTAAAAAAAAGACTTGAAGAAAACCACAAGTTAAATGGTAAGCATAGAACAAACCTGACAAATTAAACCCCCTAAGATGTACTTCCAATTCTCTGCAAGCAAGCTGATTTCTACCGTAGCCTCCGCGCAGAACCTCTTCCATAGCTTCTCATCACAAAAACAGATAAAAAAAACTATCCCAGTCAGCTATAATCAATAACCTAGCAGCATCTGTTGAAAGAAAACTCTTGGCAAAGCAAAAAGATTGAAACACAAAAAGTAGACGATGGCGAACCTTTGAAGCCTCGCGACCAACGTAGAACGACATATCTCTGTGTTTGTGACAGCAAACAATACTGTCATATCACATTACGACCTAACTTCTTTCTTCAAAATCACCTCTTTTATCTTCTAATTACTCTTTTTTGCTTTCTGCCCGAGCTCAATCAGCTCAGGGATCTGAAAACTCCGTAGCCCACTTCCCAAAATCTTGAAGGCGAACGAAAACGATCGAATTCTGCAACTTTGAAAAATCGACGATCGAAAAGTCAGTAGAGGGCTGGTTCTAATCCGCTCATCTGTACCTCGAAATCATTTGATTTTCCCTCTCAAGAAAACTATTTTTTTGCTGTAAAAATCGTTTCTTTTTCTTGTTTCTAGGTTGTATCGTGTCCCTTTTGCCAAGATTAATATTTATTTTTATTCTCCTACGCAGTACAGAGTGTATTTGATTTGTCTGCTAAGAAAGCGAGTTGATTGAAGATATACTCGAGCGCGTGAGAAGTGAGAACAACTCTCTTTAATTCTTATTTTTTTAAAATTTTTTAATGGAAACTGTCCCGAAGATAGCTGCAAGAAAACGACTTGGTATGAAACAAACTAAATATAAATCATACAAGTGTAACTACACATGTTAATTTTAGAACAATAAACAAACAAATACGAATGAAAGAAAGATGGACCTATGCAATTTAAATACGAGGCTAATTGCTAGTGATGTGTCAAAAGAGTTAGTAAAAAGTTATATTACGCGTAGCTTTATAGTTCTTTATCCGTTTCCTATTATTCTGGAATATGTTTGCCGTAACACAGTGCATTGAGTTTTCAAAAAATAACCTTTTCTTGTAAAATAGATATAATTTAAGGATATTTTTGCCTTTTAAAATCCACATAGTCACACTAAGTTCTGAACAATATCATAAATCGCCATTTATTATACCATAAATCTGCTATGTGAGTCTCGATTTGCAAGGATATAATAGTCAGTAGACACTTGGACTCTATTTTTCTAAAATCAGAGGCTATATACTTGAATATTATTCCAACCTATTAAGTTCCTTATCATATAAAACAACATAGCCATCAATTAAATCCTATATATACATTTAATTGTACTTTTCTTGTGGTGTTTACACACTTGTCATGTCCATTAAACTTTTTTAATTACTTATTTCCGAAGACCTTGATAAAAGAAAAACCACCCCACACCCCACTTTCTAAAACAACTCATCAATCCATGTTTTATCAAAAATCGATTTTTTAATTAGTTATAATTAGAAATGGTTAATTAAGTTGTATAACCGATTTAAAATAATTATAGATAATTATGACACTAGTTACTACACAACAAAATGGGAAAAAATCAGAACGTTTAAACCGATTTAGTTTGCGCAAAACCGCCGACTAAATCGGAGTTAGCATTACCACCACGTGGTGCTGTCAATTTGGCAGGTCGGGTCGGGCCTTAAAAACTAAAGCTCGTCCCGCCCCATGGTGGGCCGCGGGCCTGTCGGGTCACGCCTGCCCACTTAAAAATATTATTATTTTCTCTAATTTTAAAATTTTTAATTTACTAATAAATTTTTATTAATTATGTTATTTATTAAAAAATTAAGTAAAATATGCATTAAGTATATATTTATTAATAAATATGACATTCATTAGATAATTAATGAATCATTAATCAAATTATCTAATTAATTAACTTTTTTCTATATAATATATATTACATATAATATATACTGATTACTTAAGTTGGCGGGCTGGCCCGTGCAGGTTGCGGCGGGCCTAAAAAAATGCAGCCGCGGGCCGCGGGCCGGATTGACACCTCTAGGCACCACGACCGCGAATGCCAAGATTTCTCATCACATAGCAGATTGATTCTGCGCTTTCATGGTCGAGAAAAAGTACCGTTTATCTTTCGCAAAACAGATTTCTTTTCTCGGCACTAATATGTCGGTATAAAAGCATATTCGCCGACGATATAACAGCGCATAATGTACGCCTTCGCATCAGTCGTAGCTTTTCCGCTCGTCTTTTCGTCGTCTAGCGAGGTCATCATCTTCCGCTCGACAGCATAACCCTTTCTCTCTAAATCGATTCCACTCAATCCATTATCTCTCTCGAATTCGATGCGCTCTTTTTTTTTTCCCGCATTTTTCCACACTTCGATTGGGAGGAGGCAACTGCGCCTTTCTCGGCAACTAGTAATATGAGAGCGCACTTTTTCGCACTTTCTCGTTAAATTCATTCAGGCGCCGAAGATACATCCCATCGAAGAGCTACTCGGCCCAGAATCTGCCTTCGATTCTACGCCTTCCTCGGCAAAAACTTGAATTGACAGACGCCACATACGCAAGTAATTTTGCTCAAGTAGCGCAAAAGCTTCAGTTGTCGAATCGAATGAGAATCATAAAACACATGTACATTTGTGCAGAAAAAACTTAGTTCTTTCATATCCCTACCAAACAAGCATATCCAAGCCCCCAAATGGACAGACTTTTTAAACAAAGACTCAATCTTAGTTACATCAACAAGGAATCATCAACACCGAATAGAGCATTTCCATCGATCACGAGGAGAATTAGCCCCGCTGAAAGCCCATGGCTGTCTCATAGCCGATACTGAGGTTCAAGTCCCATTAAGTAACTCACTAACTCAGTGCTTAGCCATATTTCCTAATTTGATCTTTCTTGGGAATATGTCGGCCGTTCGAACGTCGTGGGGGCATTCATTCCTAGGATTCTTGGCCATGTATGTCCATCTTCTATCTCCATAGCCGGCATTGCTTACATGGGCCTTTGGGCAGAACAGAGCAGGCGGGCGGGCCGGGCTCAGTTTTTGCAGCTAAACCGTCGACTTGAGCCTGCCTTCAATTCGAATCAGAGGCTTCGTCGTTAGAGTTAGCATTGCCCCAACGGTTGCGAATGCTAAGATCATTCATCGCAGAGAAGATTGATTTTGCATTTTCTTGGGCGAGGCAAGCGGCTTGGCTCGGAGGAGATCGATGTTGACTTGGCTCGAAGGACTTCGTCTGAATTATAAAATAAATTATGCTTAGTTTTCGTTTATGGTTAGAAATAACAATGATATAAGGATGAACTTACTTGCAGGAGCCGCTCTTCATGAAATAGCTCCCATTTTTCGGTTGCCATGTTGAACGCTGCTTCCTTCTCACGACGATCGTATAAAATCTGTAACAATTACAAAAAAAGGTAAGACATGACGAACATCATATTGAACATAGGCAAAAAGGAAACAAAATAAAAAAGAGAGAAAGGAAAATATCTGATCACCGTGTGCATCTTTGTCGCGGGGTCGTACGAAAGGATAGTTCCTGGGCGGAAACTACACAAAAGGAAATAAAATTGAATGTAAGATAACGTCGTATCTGCGCAATTTCAGAACCCAAGCCTGGCATAAAATATATCATACAAGCCAATACTTACTTTTTATTGTCCTTACGCCGATACACTTTGATCCGCGTATTGACCCACTCCTCGCCCGGTTCTACCTTTGTCTTCCCCGACGAAGATTTCTTGCTGCGCTTCTTCTTCCTCGAGCTCCCCATTTCAGGCCCCTCCGTCTACATTAACCATCGCAAAGAAAATCACAACAGAAAAAAAAAATTCATTGACCATTGTCATCCATAACATATCATCAAAACTTCGCTGACGATAATTAATAGCGCATCACATACCTTTGAAGTACTCGCTTTTGGCTCATCTTCTCCTCGTTCAACGACCGTCTGAACATCTTCTACTTTCATAGAAGATCCCTTCTCCAACTTGATTGGTGCGCTCTTTTTGGCCGGGCCCGAGGAATCAGCAGCGACAGAAGAAGACGTGGACTTCTTTTTCCCACGTTTCCCACGCTTCGATTTCGAGGAGCCAACTGCGTCTTTCTCAGCATCAATCTGAGAGCGCAGTTTGTCGCACATTTCGTTGACTTCATTCAGGCGACGTTGGTACATCTCCTCATTGCTTATTGCAGGAGAAGTCGAACCGACGCCGTCCAACATATTGAAGTAACTTTCCTCCAGATCCTTGAACGTTTCAGTTGGCTCCTGAAAAAGAAAATGAGGAAGTAAACAATAATGAGGAAGTAAACAATCTTAGTAATGCACAGAGCAAAAGGATCAAGAAAAAATCGAATCTAAGTAAGGCTGAGTAGAAGAAACAAACCTCGATATCGAATCTATCAGTGTGCCCGAAATAGATGACATCACGGACTATCCCGCTGTAGTCATCGTGAGAAAGCTTCTTGTGTTTGTCGGCGTCTATGAGCCATGGCTGGAGCTTCTTCGAGTTTTTCTGGAATATTTTTATCCCCAGCTTGAACAAAGCAGGCGCTATATCCTGAGAATTACAGTAAAATACTGATTGCAATGCGTTAAGCAGGGGAAATACAGCGCGTAAGTAACTAAAACAGAACATATCACAGTTTATGAATAAGTACCTCGTTTGCCCGTTCCACGGTTGCCAAGAGGGGCTTCAGAATCTCCCATGAGAACTCATCACTCTGTTCGATGATTGAGCTCACGACTATCTCGATGAACCCAATCATGAATGCACATGGGTTGGACCTTCAACAAAATTCAACCTCAGTTATGTTAATTTTGATCATTTTCAAGTGCATAAAAGAGAGAAGAAATATGGAACGAGAAACTTACTTAACGGCATCGAAGAAGCGCAGAAATATCAAGCTCAGCAATGGCTCACAGTCATCAAGGTCTAACAATAGCACCATGGTCTTGAACCTCGCCATGATGTAGAGAATGTCTAACGCTATCAAGTAAGCGTACATAGGCTCTCCGCACAAGAACTTGAAAGCCAAAATGAAGAGCATGAATACTTCCTGCAACCAACCATAAGAGAATGAGAAAAAAAGAGCATTTGGTTTTTGTTTACTGCTATACGTATTTCGTATTAAAGGCTTAGGTAGGAAAGTTTGCGCCCACCCTCATGAAGCCGTCGTTATAGGGTTGAGTTGGCGCGGATATTCTCATGAGTTCGTTGTGGTTCAAAGCCAATTGGAGCTGGATTTTCCGATCTGTTTTCTTGAACAGTCGGTCATCCATAAGCCCAATCATGATTGGCCCGAGGGCTTGCTTTGTCGACGTGGGCGGGTCTTGGTAGACCTCCGAGAGGACGTCTTTTGCTTCCTGAATTTTGAACAACCAATGGAATCATTAGGAGCGCTTATGAGATGGGAAATGATATCGAAAGGATGTTTTTTGCGCATCTGATATGCCAACTAATTTACCGAAATTCATGAGCATCGAAAAGTCCATGTGGGTTCTTGGCTAACTAGCATTCTACTAAATCAGAAAGACTCAACACATTCATTTGACATAAAGGAATCAAGTTATCCATAGATTTGCCCCAATCAGCTATCCCAGATATTCAGACATGGTAAATCTTTTCTTCTACATGGTAAAACAAGAGCTGAATGATCAACGGTATTCGTAAAGCTTACATTTTTTTCTAGAAATCCCAATGGTATCCTAAAACCTAGCTACTTAAATGAATTCTGAAAAATCCCGAATCATATAAACTTCCTAAAAAGATCTAAATCTCCAGCAACATTAACCCAACAATCATAAGAATCTCATTCCCAAAGGAGCATAAAAATCCCAACAACATGACCAGATACAAAAACTGCATGTCTCTGCACTAAAATTGGGTCTCCATATCCCCACGAACGCACATAAATCATACCCAAGAAGCACAAAAAGAGAACAGCTCACTTTTACCTTACATAGGCACAACAATCTAAGAATTAAATGGAAAAATCAAAAAGCTTTTACTACCTCAAGAACGCCCAGCAACTTCTCGTTATTCTTAGGAAACTTCTGAAGCTTCTTCCCAACAGCCACCAAATCCTTCTCAGTCTTCTGGCGCAGCTCAGCCTTGACAGCATTTGAAACATTGGAAGTCGAAGCCATTTCTCAATAATCTGTCGAATTACGAAAAGCGAACAAAGAAAACGTAATTAAGGAACTAAAATTGAAATAGCCCACGATTATATACAAGCTCATCAACAAGAACTCGGAAATTAAAATCAAAAGACGTTACAATGCCGAATAAAAACAAGAATCCACACCTAACGCTGATGATGTAAGGTGAGAGTAATATCTGGATCTCTTGCAAATTGTCCTGCATGCAGAGCCCTCAATAAATAGGCCCTTTTCCACTGTAATCTCTTGACGTT
Organism: Craterostigma plantagineum; assembly: GCA_027422505.1. Lineage (NCBI taxonomy): Eukaryota > Viridiplantae > Streptophyta > Magnoliopsida > Lamiales > Linderniaceae > Craterostigma > Craterostigma plantagineum. The sequence continues at coordinate 10,662 of JAPQWV010005015.1, read as the reverse complement.
GCCGTTCATTATTGCAATTTTCCGATTTTTGAAATCGGAATATTACAAAGATCTCAACTTTTTTCCCCTTTCTCCTTGGGATTATATGGGAATGCTATTATGGAGATATCGCTGAAATTTATTGTCAGCTGAAAAGTTGAACCATATGCATGTATCTCATGTTTTGGAATTTTGGAGGGATTTTTCCTTTCTTTTTCATTTTCAAAAGTTCATTTATTACAGAAAAATAGAGTCGGATTGACAAAACAATTACGGTATTTTTTAGGAAAATATTTAAAACTCATACTATATGTGCAACAATATTGATTGATACATTGAACTTTCTGTGATTTACTTCCATCAATCTATTAAAATAATTAAGAACTATCAAATCTTAACGTGTGGTTTTCATATAAAAAATCTTTCTAAATTTAATTTTATTTGTGTTGCTAGTGGGTTGCTTTCACCAAATACATATATATATATATACATATACATATATATATTATTTTTGTTGAATTAAAATGACAACATAAGTGAAAATACTTGATAATCGCCAAATATTTTCGCCGAATAAATATGATTTCCGCGCTAGACAGACTCATCGAGAGGGTCTATTGCGCATCATATATCTTTCTATTTTATTAATGTTCAGCTAATATAGTAATTACACCTTTCAAACAATTTGGTGAGTCAATTCTAATTACAATGTTATTCGTCATATTCTAAGTTCATTACAATTATATCTATGCTTAATTTAATTATGATTGGCCCGAGGGCTTGCTTTGTCGACGTTGGCGGGTATAAAAGCATATCAAATTCGCCGACGATATAATAGCGCATAACATACGCCTTCGCATCAGTCGTAGCTTTTCCGCTCGTCTTTTCGTCGTCTAGCAAGGCCATCATCTTCCGCTTGACAGCATAACCCTTTCTAAATCGATTCCACTCAATCCATTATCTCTCTCGAACTCGATACGCTCTTTTTTTCCCCCGTTTTCCACGGTTCGATTGGGATTAGGCAACTGCGCCTTTCTCGGCAACTACTAATATGAGAGCAGTTTTTCACACTTTTTCATTCACTACATTCAGGCGCCGAAGATACATCCCATCGAAGAGCCACTCGGCCCAAAATCTGCCTTCGATTCTACGCCTTCCTCGGCAAAAACTTGAATTGATAGCCGCCAACATACAGGAAAGTAATTTTGCTCAAGTAGCGCAAAAGCTTGAGTTGTCGAATCGAATGTCAGATTGAAAGAATCATATCTGCAGAAAAACTTAGTTCTTTCATATCCCTACCAAACAAGCATATCCAAGCCCCCAAATGGACAGAATTTTTAAACAAAGACTCAACTTTTATTACATCAACAAGGAATCATCAACACCGAATAGAGCATTTCCAAAGAGGGATCGATCATGGGGAGAATTAGCCCAAAAGGGAACTCACTAACTTCAGTAGTTAGCCATTTTTCCTAATTTGATCTTTCTTGGGAATATGTCGGCACGAACTTTTGGCGATGTATGTCCATCTTCTGTCTCCATAGCCATCATTGCTTACATGGGCCTTTGGGAAGAACAGAGCGAGCGGGCGGGCCGGGCTTAGTTTTGCAGCTAAATCGTCGACTTGAATCTCCCTTCAGTTCGAATCAGAAGCTTCGTCGTTAGAGTTAGCATTGCCCCAACGGCTGCGAATCCTAAGACTCATCGCAGAGAAGACTGATTTTGCATTTTCTTGGGCGAGGCAAGCGGCTTGGCTCGGAGGAGATCGATGGCGACTTGGCTTGGAGTTTGTCTGAATTATCAAATAAATTATGCTTAGTTATGGTTAGAAATAACAAGATATAAGGATGCTCTTACTTGCAAGAGCCGCTCTTCATGAAATGGCTCCCATTTTTCTGTTGCCATGTCGAAGACTGCTTCCTCCTCACGACCATCGTATAAAATCTGCAACAATTAAGAAAAAAGGTAAGAGACAACGAACACCATACTGAACAGAGGCAAAAGGAAACAAAGAGGGAGAGAAAGGAAAATATCTTATCACCATGTGCATCTTCGTCACGGGGTCGTATGAAAGGATAGTTCCCGGGCGGAAACTACATAAAAAGGAAAGAACAATGAATGTAAAGATCATCCCTTGCGCAAATTCAGAACCCAAGCCCAACATAAAATATTTCATACAAGCCAAATACTCACGTTCTGTTGTCCTTACGCCGATACACTTTGATCCTAACATTGACCCACTCCTCGCCTGGCTCTGCCCTTTTCTTTCCTGAAGAGGATTTCTTATTGCGCTTCTTCTTAGATTTTCCCCCTTCAGACCCCTCCGCCTACATTGAACATCGCAAAGAAAATCACAAAAAAAAAGTTAAAGAAAGAAATCATTGACCAGCGTCGTCCGTAACATATCAATTATCATCAAACTTCGCTGACGAGAACAGCGCATAACATACCTTTGCAGTAGTCGCTTTTGGCCCATCTTCTCCTCGCTCAGCGCCCGCTTGAACATCTTCTCCTTTCTTGGCATGGACAGAGACAACAACAGAAGAAGCAGGCGTGGATTTCTTTTTCCCACGCTTTCCTCTCTTCGATTTTGAGGAGCCAACTACTTCTTTCTCTTCGTTCTCAGCAACAATCTGAGAGCGCAGTTTGTCGCACAATTCGTTGACTTCGTCGAGACGGCGCCTGTACATCTCCTCGTTGCTGACCGCAGCAGAAGATGAACCGACGCTGTCCAACATACTAAAGTAACTTTCCTCGAGATCCTTGAAAGATTCAGTTGGCTCCTGAAAAAGAAAATGAGTATAAGTACACAATCTTCATAATCCCCCAGAGAATAAAGGATCAACAAAAAAAACCGAATCTAACTAAGGCCGAGGAGAAGAACAAACCTTGATATCGAATCTATCGGTATGCCCGAAATAGATGACATCACGGACTATCCCGTTGTAGTCATCGTGGGAAAGCTTCTTCTGTTTGTCAGCGTCTATGAGCCATGGCTGGAGCTTCTTCGAGTTTTTCTGGAATATTTTTATTCCCAGCTTGAACAAAGCAGGCGCTATATCCTGAGAATTAAAGTAAAATAATGATTGCAATGCGTTAAGCAGGGAAAAAACAACGCGTAAGCAACTAAAAAGAACAAATGACAGCTGACGAATAAGTACCTCGTTTGCCCGTTCTACGGTTGCCAAGAGGGGCTTGAGAATCTCCCATGAGAACTCATCGCTCTGTTCGATGATTGAGCTCACGACTATCTCGATGAACCCAATCATGAATGCACATGGGTTGGACCTTCATAAGAGATTAAACATCAGTTATGTGAATTTTGATAAATTTCAAGTACATAAAGAGAGAAGAAACAAGAAAAAAAGAAACTTACTTAACAGCAGCAAAGAAGCGCTGAAATATCAAGCTAACCAATGGCTCACAGTCATCAAGGTCCAAGAGTAGAACCATAGTCTTGAATCTCGCCATTATGTAAAGAATGTCGAGAGTTATCAAGTACGCATACATAGGCTCTCCACACAAGAACTTGAAAGCCATAAGGAATAGCATGAATATCTCCTGCAAACCAAACATAAGAGAATGAGAAAAAAAGAGCATACGGTTTTGTTTACTGCTAACGCATTTCGTATTGAAAGCTTAGGTAGTAAAGTTTGCGCCCACCCTCATGATCCCATCGTTGTACGGTTGGGTTGGCGCGCTTACTCTCATGAGTTCGTTATGATTAGCTGCCAATTGGAGCTGAATTTTCCGATCTGTTTTCTTGAACAGTCGGTCATCCATAAGCCCAATCATGACTGGCCCAAGGGCTTGCTTCGTCGACGTGGGCGGGTCTTGGTAGACCTCCGAGAGGACGTCCTTCGCTTCCTGAATTTGAACAACCAATGGAATCGTTAGGAGCGTTTATGAGATGGGAAATGATATCGAAATTGGATGTTTTTTGCGCATATAATATGCCAACTAATCTACCGAAATTCATGTGCATCGAAAAGTCCATGTGGGTTCTTGGTTAACTAGCATTCTACTAAATCAGAAAGACTCAACACATTCATTTGACATAAAGGAATCAAGTTATCCATAGATTTGCCCCAGTTCATCAATCCCGGGTATTCAGACATGGTAAAAAAAATTCTTGTACATGATAAAACAAGAGCTGAATGATCAACGGTGTTCGTAAAAAATTACATGTTTTCTAGAAATCCCACACAGCTACTTAAAAATGCTGAAAAATCCCGAATCGTATAAACTTCCTAAAAAGATCTAAATCTCCAGCAACATTAACCCTAACAATCATAAGAATCCCAAAAACAATCGTAAAACTTCCCAATGGAGCATACGAATCCCAACAACATGACCAGATACAAAAACTGCATGTCTCTGCACTAAAATTGGGTCTCCATATCCCCACGAACGCACATAAATCATACCCAGGAAGCACAAAAAGAGAACAGCTCACTTTTACCTTACATAGGCACAACAATCTAAGAATTAAATGGAAAAATCAAAAAGCTTTTACTACCTCAAGAACGCCCAGCAACTTCTCGTTATTCTTAGGAAACTTCTGAAGCTTCTTCCCAACAGCCACCAAATCCTTCTCAGTCTTCTGGAGCAGCTCAGCCTTGACAGCATTTGAAACATTGGAAGTCGAAGCCATTTCTCAATAATCTGTCGAATTACGAAAAGCGAACAAAGAAAACGTAATTAAGGAACTAAAATTGAAATAGCCCACGATTATATACAAGCTCCTCAACAAGAACTCGGAAATTAAAATCAAAAGACGTTACAATGCCGAATAAAAACAAGAATCCACACCTAACGCTGATGATGTAAGGTGAGAGTAATATCTGGATCTCTTGCAAATTGTCCTGCATGCAGAGCCCTCAATAAATAGGCCCTTTTCCACTGTAATCTCTTGACGTTGCCGTTCATTATTGCAATTTTCCGATTTTTGAAATCGGAATATTACAAAGATCTCAACTTTTTTCCCCTTTCTCCTTGGGATTATATGGGAATGCTATTATGGAGATATCGCTGAAATTTATTGTCAGCTGAAAAGTTGAACCATATGCATGTATCTCATGTTTTGGAATTTTGGAGGGATTTTTCCTTTCTTTTTCATTTTCAAAAGTTCATTTATTACAAAAAAATAGAGTCGGATTGACAAAACAATTACGGTATTTTTTAGGAAAATATTTAAAACTCATACTATATGTGCAACTATATTGATTGATACATTGAACTTTCTGTGATTTACTTCCATCAATCTATTAAAATAATTAAGAACTATCAAATTTTAACGTGTGGTTTTCATATAAAAAATCTTTCTAAATTTAATTTTATTTGTGTTGATAGTGGGTTGCTTTCACCAAATACATATATATATATATATATATATATATTTTTGTTGTCAACATAACTGAAAATACTTGATAATCGCCGAATATTTTCGCCGAATAAATATGATTTCCGCGCTAGACAGACTCATCGAGAAGGTCTATTGCGCATCATATATCTTTCTATTTTATTAATGTTCAGCTAATATAGTAATTACACCTTTCAAACAATTGGTGAGTCAATTCTAATTACAATGTTATTCGTCATATTCTAAGTTCATTACAATTATATCTATCCTTAATTTAATTATATATAAAACAAATTAATACTTTATTTTAAAATAACTTTATATAAAATAATATACATTGCACATGCATTGAACGTGATTAATTAACATAACCAATTAATTTCACCGCACGATTCCACCATTCAATTGAATATTAGAAATCGAGGGGTCCTTCCTAAACCCAATTGGTGATAGGAGGAGAAAACCTCTTATATATATAGCGGCTCTTAGAGCTTGAATTAGTCGACGTGGGACGAAACCCCCTTTTTTTTATAATCTCAACACGCCCCCTCACGTGTGGCATGACTGGCCTAACACGTGGACATATGAATTGGGTGGCGGCGAGCGGAAGAATTACTCTGATACCATATTAGAAATCGATGGGTCCTTCCTAAAACCAATGGTGATAGGAGGAGAAAACCTCTTATATATATAGCGGCTCTTAGAGCTTGAATTAGTCGACGTGGGACGAAATCCCCTTTTTTTATAGTCTCGTCGAGTGATACAAGTATAGTTCGTATGTTAGGAGGATTAATCACGCTTAGTGGGCTCACTAATTACTCGGCTTGGCCTATTAAGCATTCATTTGTTCACTAGATTTTTAAAACTTCAAATTACTTAGAATAATCATTAAATATGGGTATTTTCCCATCTTTTTGCAAACTAAATTACTTCAACCACATTATTGTTCTTTTTTGTTTAAAAGTAATAATTAGAAAACAAGAGTGCCAAAGACTCGGTAAAGGAGGGAGTTTTGTTCCATCTCTAACAATTTATTTATCTTTGTGGTTTTCTTCTCCCCGTACAACAGAAATTGGGAAAACTGAGAAAAAACGCAAAGATCTCCGAAAAAATTAAAAAAGAAAAAATACAAAATAGAAAGCATTTCCCAGTTTTTCCGAATCAATCAACTACACGGCGGAACACGTCAATCAAATCTCGGCCGTGCGATTATCTGCGCTCGACATTGATGTCATAATTGCAAGGTAATGTTTTCCTTTCCGATTTGTATCGCATGCATTGTTTGATTTGCCCAATCGATCTGTTTTCAGGGTTTACCCCAATTTTTGATCAGCAATTGAAAAATTATTGGCAGATATCGAATCGAGGATAACAGCGATCTTCATCTGCAGTGATTGAGATCGCGATAATCTGAAAGGTTTTCTCATTCGGTTTATACGGAGATGACGGTGTTTCAAATTAGGGATGTTTGGGCGGATAATTTGGAAGAAGAATTCGAATTAATCCGCGAAATCGTCGATCGATACCCTTACATCGCCATGGACACCGAATTCCCAGGAATCGTGCTGAGGCCCGTGGGCAATTTCAAGACGTCGAGCGACTACCATTACCAAACCCTAAAAGAGAACGTCGATTTGCTGAAGCTGATTCAATTAGGGCTAACCTTCTCCGACGAAAAGGGAATTTACCCACCTGTGGCACGGACAACTACTGCATCTGGCAATTCAACTTCAGGGAATTCGATATTGAAGAGGACGTCTTCGCCAATGATTCCATCGAGCTTCTTCGCACGAGTGGGATCGATTTCGTCAAGAACAACGACAGGGGAATCGACGCCTGGCGATTCGGTGAGCTTCTGATGTCTTCGGGGATCGTTTTGAACGATGGGGTGAGTTGGGTTACCTTCCACAGTGGCTACGATTTCGGTTATCTGATCAAAGTGCTGACTTGCCAGAATTTGCCCGATTCCCTGGCGGGTTTTTCGCTCTGATCAGTGCGTTTTTTCCCGTCGTTTACGACGTGAAGCACTTGATGAAGTTTTCGAACAATCTTCATGGAGGTTTGAATAAGCTCGCCGAGCTTTTGGAGGTTGAGAGGGTCGGCGTTTGTCACCAGGCGGGTTCGGACAGTTTGCTTACGATGTTTTCGTTTATGAAGTTGAAGGAGGCGTTTTTCAGTGGGTCGATTGAGAGGTATTCTGGCGTTTTGTATGGGTTAGGAGCTGAGAATAATGGGCAGATGGCTGCGTAGTTGGGAATATTTTGGGTATAATTAGATGTCTGAAAATAAGTTGAATTTATGAAAGATGTAATTTTTCTTAATCTATTGCGTGTTTTTCCTATATCTACAAAGGGCAACACACGTCTTCTTCCTTTGTATTTCCTCCACGCTTTAAATCTAAATCCAATATGAAGATCATGCAATAATCTCGACTTTCAGTAAGATTAATCTGACTTTGAACTCAATATTTCGTCTCAAATCTGACAAAAGCTGTGGCTCTCATGTGAAGGGGACAAAAAAAAAGAAATATTGAATTCAAGTTTGGTTCACAAAAATATTAAATTCAAGAATGGAATTTCAAGTTTTTACAGTCAGCCATTTTTCTTTTGATTTTCCTTTTCTTTTTAATCTCTGCTTTACTTTTCTTTTCTCCTTCTTAAGCCGTTTCTTATATACCTTATTATCGTCCTCAACCCCTCAACAGTTTCCCTGTTCATCTTCACCTCAAATATATCTAAACGATACACAGAGATCTTTCTTTGTAACGTGTGTGAAGGACTTTACTGGATCTCGCCTTAAGGTAGCTTTCTCCACTTCTTGAGTTCGTAGGAAGGTCATGACTTGGAATATCAGCTCATCAGCTGTTTTTCTAGTCAGACATGATTTGACTTGCTGATGATTTACCGATTTGCTGATTCTTTGATTCGATTTGTTTTGACAACTGCGACCTTACTTCACTGGCAGATCTGTGTCTTGGGCTCTAGTAAAGTTCAGATCTCGGCCGCTCGGCGCAGGGAATTTTGGGCATTTAGGGTTTAATCGCTTGGGGAAAGTTCAGATCTAAAAACCGATGCAAGATGTCAATTTTGTCAAAGAGCGACTCGATTCAAATCAGGGATGTATGGGCTGATAATTTGGAGCAGGAATTCGATCTTATCCGCGAGATCGTGGATGACTATCCTTACGTCGCCATGGATTCTGAGTTTCCCGGCATAGTCTTGAGGCCCGTTGGGAGCTTCAAGAACTCTAGCGATTTCAATTACCAGACGCTGAAAGACAACGTCGACTTGCTGAAGCTGATTCAGCTTGGGCTGACCTTCTCTGATGAGGAGGGCAATTTACCCACTTGTGGGACGGACAAGTACTGTATATGGCAGTTCAACTTCAGGGAATTCGACCCAAACGAGGACGTCTTCGCCAACGATTCCATCGACCTCCTCCGCGAAAGTGGCATAGACTTTGCAATGAACAAGGAAAAGGGCGTCGATGCCACGCGCTTCGCTGAGCTTCTCATGTCTTCAGGGATCGTTTTGAACGATTGTGTGAGTTGGGTAACCTTCCACAGCGGCTACGACTTTGGGTACTTGCTCAAAGTCTTGACTTGCAAGCCCTTGCCCGATACGCAAGCTGGTTTCTTTACCCTGCTCAGTATGTATTTCCCAGTGCTTTACGACGTTAAGCATCTGATGAAGTTCTCTAACAGCCTCCACGGTGGTCTGAATAAGTTGGCCGAGTTGTTAGAAGTCGAGAGAGTTGGGGTCTGTCACCAGGCGGGCTCGGACAGTTTGCTCACTCTGTTCACATTCAGGAAGTTGAACGAGACTATGTTCGGAGGCTCGTTGGAGAAGTACGTCGGCACGTTGTATGGCTTAGGAGTGGAGAATAATGGTCTGACCACCGCACACAGTTAGAAAGTCGTGTTGAAAATCGTCAAATAAGGAATGAAGATGTGAATTTGTAGGCCTTTTCTTTCTTCCCGTACTCTGTTTCGTCGCCGCTTGTACTATCCTTCTGAGTTCTGCTTGCAATTGCTCGCTGTTCCGAACCTTTGTAGTTAATGAATGCGAAATTTGATCTTCTCTTTGGAATTGTTGGCTGGTAATAGATACGTCTGTTACGATTTCTCGACCGTTATAACCGAATTTCAAATGTGTAGCTGTTAGCGACGAAACGGTATATACGCTGTGTTGTATCGCCGAAAGCTCAAAGGAATGAGCTGCAAGAAAAGGTACAGAGCTGCCATTACAGCATAGCCATGGATGGATTTAACCCTATCGTCCAAAAGCAGAAGTGAATTAGATGATTATTGCTTGCTATTCAATTGGCTGTTGAGTTGAGCCCAAATATTACAACTGAAGAAGCAAAGCCAATGTAATGACAGCACATCACATGATATTCAGAAGAATCCGTACAATTCCTAATCCCACTTTCCCTCATAATTAGCTTTGCTTTACGCGACTTTCTCCGAGAAACAGAAAATTGATACTTATTTCAAATTTTAAATACACGCCACTTTGGATCGGCTCATGCTCCTAACCCAACCAATCACAACCTCTTTCTTCCTCTACATTCTTTTTCTCTCCAGCAAGTCCCAGAAAGAAACACTGTTCTTCAACACAATACTCCAAAAAAGTTAGATATATCACATGCCCATATGACGAACACCCACGCTCGATTCTCCACCATCTTCCACGTTGCAAGAATCCCATTGAACTGATCGGAAAATCGCCGTTCTGGGAAATGTTGTGTCGGAAAAGTACGGTTAAGATCAGCCGTGGAACGGCGCCGGTGTACCTTAACGTGTACGACCTTGCTTCCATTAATGGCTACGCTTACTGGTTGGGTGTGGGAATCTACCATTCAGGCGTCCAAGGTTGTCTTTTTTTTTTTTTCTTTTGTTAACAAGATTTAGTCCTCGGCGCTTCTTCTGCTGTAAGGACCTAAAAAGCTCTCTCCTTTTTTTTTTTGTCTGTTCTTGAAACAGTTTACGACGTTGAATACGCCTTTGGAGCTCATGAGTATTCGACGATGGGATATTCGAAGGGGAGCCTAAGCACTTCGCCGGCTTCACTTTCAGAAAGTCGATCTTCATTGGATGGACGGAGATGACGGCCGGCGACGTGAGAAGATGATGCAGAAGCTCGCCGAGAAATACAGAGGCGACGCCTACAACCTCGTTTCACAAACTGCAACCATTTCTGCAACGAAGCTTGCGTTAAGCTCACCGGCAATCAAATCCCAAGTGGATCAATCGTCTAGCAAGATCGGTAATTCTTTTAGTTCTTACAGTTCAGTTCTTCCTTCTTGCTTTGATCCGATTT
>JAPQWV010005014.1:0-23814 GCA_027422505.1 Craterostigma plantagineum | reverse complement strand
AAATTTTCAGTTAGCGACGGAAGCCGTCGCAAATGCAATCTCCGTCTAAATTGACTGACGAATTGACGGAGGGGACCAATTTGGTTCATTTTCGATAACATCGGGGACTAAATTGGTTCACGCGAAACATCGGGGATTAAATTGGTTCACAGGATAAACATCGGGACATTTTAGGTTTAATCCCGTAAATCATCCGTTGATTTTTTTCTTCCTTCGATTCAATAAAAGAGAGCCGTCGAAATCTTCTCATGAATGATGACACGCGAGTAGCACCAACAGCTTAACATCGAGTGGATATTAACATCGTACTCTCTCAGTCCCAAACCGTTTATGTGGAATATGACACGGAAATTTTTAAAAAAGTGAATATTTTAAGTATATAATACAATTAAATGTAATAAAGTATATATTTTAACACGTCTTTTAAGAGTATTTAATATTATTATATTGATTGATTGTGGTAGTTTTTTTGCTATAAAAGGAAATGTACAAAAGGGAACAAGACGCCGATGGTAAAATGTATAAAATGGTTTGAGACGGAAGGAGTAGTATTGATTACATGGCAAAACAGAACACAATCTGTATAGTTCGGATATAGCAAGTTCGCCACCAATATTACATCCCAAGAGAAACCAAAAGAGCCCAGAAAAGAAAAGACAATAACTACACACACTTTTCACCACTTTGCATAATTCACTAGTAGTTGGGGCTTGCTTTTGTGTTTCAAGAATCAAAGTAGGTGTTTGTAAACTTGCCTTTGATCCACTTAAAGCTGTTCCTCAAAGAAGACTTGAGCTTACCCTCCATTGCGTACATGTTATAAGCAGCCACCCTCTTATTCCTCCTCTCTTCGGGGTTGTCCCCGGGCCGTTGAAGCTGTAGGATTTGGACCGATCTTCGAAATCGAATCTCGCCTCTGCATAGGAAGAAGAGTAGTAAGGAATGATTTACTGGTCTTCTCCTCCATGGAAGGAAGCAAAGGCACACAACAAAGAAAAAGAAAGCAGAAACGAAAAGAATGAAGAGAGTATCTCTCTCACTGCATTATATACAAAGAAATCATTACGGTGGACCCTCATGCGAGGTTATTTGTAAGCATTAGTGCGCCTTGCATGGGCCATGCATGAATGAAAGCAACTTCATTTGAAATTCATAATTTTCTACTTCGACACTATTTTTATAAGAGAAAAGGGGAAATACATATCTAGAGCATGCTTTTCTAGTAAAATCAACAATTATGCGTGGCTAGACTTTCACAAACAACAACTATAAGGAGGAGAAAGATAGAAATGTCAGGCCATCATTAGCAAAAGGAAGCTTAGCGGAAAGTTAAATGATGCACAAAGTGGCTGAGTCATTATAGATGGTGGAACACTAGCAATAAAATGATGGCTCAGCGCACTAAATCTTGTCCAAAAGATGACAGCCTGGAGGTAGAAGGAGCCCACAAGGTCCCGAAGGGCTTTAATGAGGAAAATCACAGTGGATCTATGAACTGATAAGTATGTAGACGTACACTATCTAAAGCTGGCAAGATAAGTGTGCTCATCAAAGGCCTATTGTGTCCTATATCCATTGTGAACTTCATCAGATCGAATCAGATGTTTCAGAACACAAAACTTAATACTAAAGTCTCCATCTTTAAGACAGAATGAGTAGCTAGAAACCATCCCATGAGCATTTATCTCTGGTTTTAAGAGAATGCACACTTGAAACACACGAACCTGACCAACTATTTTGTCGTATAGAGTGGATAAAATAATATTTGACTCAGTTTTGTAGTTATCCACCTCCTGGAATTATATATTCAACTGCCAAGATGGTTGGTTGGTTGGCTTTTATTGGATATATTATTAAAACATGTCAACGTAACGATCATCCAAGCATTATAACACGATATGGGATTTCATTGTTTTAAGTTGGGATAAGATCATTTAACTTAAGCAGCCAACTAAGATTTTGCTATAAAATGAGTTAGATGCTCACACCCTAAAGAACTAAAAGTGGGATTTGGGATGAAGTTCTTTTGGGATGATAAGGATGATATAGCAACATGACTCTGGTCACCTGCTAAGATTCTACAAAGGAAATGAGAATAAAGTAATTGCGTGTACTTTCCAACTTCATGGCTCTAGAATAACTGAGGTTCACAGAGAATCTTTGGTCAAAGTGAAAACAGGGACTTAATAGAGCGTCCTGAAAGTACGTACCTTCATTTTTCATGGGGTGAGTAGATGATGAGCCACACAAAAAAGAATTGGTCAAGTAGAAGAATGGTTGAAGAAATCAGCTCCGTTTTCAACATCATCTGTCTTGATGCTTCCTGATTGAGCCATCAATATTCTGTATATTCTCTTTGAACAAACTTCACCGAGTCTTCTGTCATCACCTAGTAGGCCTTCCGTTGTCAGATCCTTGAGAAGAAATTCTTTCTCGTGGACCTGAAAGATTGATAATAGCAGCACTGTTTGGCAAAATTGTCTGAACAATCTCGAAGAAATAATGATGTCGAAACAGAGAGAAGAGGCAATGTAGTTGAATGATCTCTTTGAGAAATATCCAATAGTATTGAATGAAATATTTCTCAAACTTCCTCAACGTAATGTTGTTTATATCGACAATCAGTAAATCCTGCTAGGCAATTAAACCTGAGAACATTTTGTAATGATCAAATGTGAAACACAGGTCAACAGTGGGAGAAATATCATGGCCCTCCATTGAACAAAACGAAGTTAGTTTATATGTAAGTTGCTGATGGGAGAAAACATCTGTTACGACAGTAACTCAGCAATGGTCCATCGCTGAATAAACGAGGCATATTAAATTGATATGCTTCATTGTATTTCTATTTTATAACACAATACTCACAGATTTGGTGGGATCCATGTAGATGTTCAAAAGGGATTTCATCGTGGGATATTTCTTCCATATCGCAATAGCAAATCGGGGTTGAACTTTCGGAATTGCTACCAGTGCCTTCAGCCTATAGAGGAACACGACTGACTAATTCAAACCTAAAGTGAAGAATAGGGGGCATTATCAAGTGATGTAAAGAGGAGCTGAGCTCCTAGAGGTAAGTACTTACCAGATGTTCTTCTTTATCAAATTCTTGTCAACACAGTCTTTAGGGATAATGGATCCATTAGCATTCACCGACAATCGCGTCAGTCTTTTCCTGTATCAATTATTATCGAAAGAACTTAAAGGAACTGATGCAGATGTATGAATGATGGTATTTTGTATAACAAGCAGGTTTTAATAGGTTACCTAAATTTGCAAGAGGCTAGGCTGCAAGTTAAACCAACTATATGTTCAGCTAATTCCATTTCATCAATACAGTGCCTTGAGTGTACTTTGGAGAAGTGAGTGGCTAACTTTGCTAGAACCTTCGTAAAAAACATATAAAAAACAGTTGCAAGTCACTAGATATTCATATGAATAAAACATTACATTGAGTTCAAAGGTTACCTCCTCTATAGCAGGGCGTTTCCAATCTGGGTAGTTGGCTGCATTTTTGTAATGTGCCTGTTCCCTAGGCCAATCGATCAACCAACAAATCGCAAGCAATGTCATGATAAAACGATGGATAATTACGGATAAAATTATTACTTTACAAATTAAATTCACCTTTTATTAATGTAGGCCATCAGCCTATTTGTGAGATAGCATACAGTGTAATTAGGATAGCGATGCTGAACACTTTGAACATGATCCGTCAGACAGTTGTCGACAACAAGGTTACAGAACTCATCGGCCTCGTATATAACAAGCACATATGAAATCTTGATGCACTCAGTGGGAATCTGCTACATAATCAGGGAGCAATTTCAGGTGCAACATGGCCAGTAGTAGATACATCAAAATCAAATCATCAGAAACCTCAAAAATTCCTGAAGACATACAATGACTAGCCAGAGAAGTAATCCATTTTTTTTATTGTAGACGAACCAAAATTTTGGATGAGAACCTTAATGACTAAACTACAATAAATGTCGGCTGATAAGCATCCACTGATAGTATGCATTGTTCAATGAATCAGAATGCTATCTTTAATCTAGAAACCAGCAACATCACTAAACGGATACATAGCTTCTTAGAAGCCACAACACTGAGAAGGAAGCCAAAACATTCATGGTAATTGCAAAACATGAAAATGACTTAGGATACAGCACCCATCATACATTGATTGAAATAATAGTAAAAAATAATAGATGAGACCAATTACCATTGGTAATTGTTCGGGAATAGCCATGGTCCACACTATAGTTCTTTCCACTGGATTTGATGTTATACGATATTGAAGTCCTTTTTCTGCAAACCTCGTGAGCAGATTTCCTATACACGGAAAGGGGAAATAAAAAAGCTTATGCACCTGGCCGACTATCACTGGTGAATACCAAATTGAAAGAAAAGATAGACATCACATCACTGATAATGATAATAATAAATCCAATAGAAACAAGGGTCTACCTCCAATGGATCCCAACTCCACCACTTTTTTGTCTATTTCTGCTACAATAGATTTTAAAGCATACTTCCCGTTTTCCCATTTCTTCATTTCCTTTTCGAACATTTTCATTTTAGCCGCTTCAGCCTTTGTTTCAGCTTTAAGCAACTTTTCTCTCTGTTTTAAATGCCAAGATAATCTGACATGTTGCATATTACAAAGATGCACTGACATCATATTCTATAATCGAAATAGGCTTACTTCTTTCTGTTGTTTCTTTTCTTCCATCAAACGGAGTTTAGCCTCCTTAGAAAGTTTTTTCAATTTTGTTCCTTCATCAGGATTCTTACGGACGTGACCCACTGAATCTGGAACACCAGGTTTGCCGTCTGACATATTATGTCCCTGTGAGATCGTAAACAATGCCATAAGATGGTGGATCATAAAAGATCCAGATTGAAGGTGACATATTAGGAGGTAAAAAAGATATCTGAATTGCAATATGTTTTCTAGCATCTACAAATGCAATATTCAAAACAATGCCTTCCTTCACTTGTAAAGAAAATTAGGTAACAGATGCATAGTTACTTCTGAACACGCAGCTACTGCCAAAATCAGAGAAATCAAACACCGTGCATCAATTTCCAAATTTCTTAACCACAATTCTCATTCATCAAACAACCCACCATAGATATGTCATCTTCGAAAGACCTCCCATGAGAACAACCTTTGAGTGGGTAAACTTGACAGAACTGCCTGAAAGTTGATATAAGAAACTTAAAAGATTGGAAGTTCTGTAATCCAAAATTATGGATGTTATAGTATAACACGGATAATTGTAAGAACAGAACTACAATACAAACCTGAAGGGGCGCTAGAATCCAGTTCTCGATCATCCACCGTCTTGGCAGAAAACACACTCTCTTTATGCTTCCAAGAACAAAACCGAGAAGCATCTTCAGAGTCTTGTCAGAATCAACACAAATAGTTCCAGGTATTTCTGGAACATAAAAAAATCAGGTTATTGAAAAAAAAAAAGTTATTTACATATCAAGGAGCACAGCTTGATTACTTGATAAAGCACCAACCATTTGAATGGTTAGTCAGCATTCAACCCGAAATCATTGTACCGAACTGAACTTACCAGCAGAGTTACGATTAGACGTCAACGAACGGGTTGGTACAAAACTGGAGACTCCCATATTGCACTTCACAATAGAACTTCAAACCTCAATGGCTCTGACGCTGGTGTATCCGCAACTACACATTCATCCAAGTCTAGAGCTTCACCTAAAATCGACAAAAAGAAGAACTTAGCAGAAGTGCAGTTCCACATCGCAATATAAATGCTCAATTACCAAGTTTCATCTCGGCTGACCATACTATTTTCCCAGTATTCTTGACAAACTTATAACCAGGACATTACATAGTGTGTAACCAAGGTTTAAATTAAATCATCATCAACCAACCTCAGATTCTTCCCAATAACCACAAAGCTTTACCTGAAAACGAATAAATATTCCTCGCCGAGCATTTTGGTACATATGAGAACGGAGTCTCGGGAACCAAAATAGGAATTGAAGATTCCCCCGAATTATCTTCCTGACGCGTCCCCGGCACATCCTCTTCGATAACGAAAGCCGGACAATCCCTAGGGTTTGAAACAGCTTCCGTTTCTGCTTCTTCTTCGACGTAAGGAGAGGGGGAGTCACCAGGTCTATGGTGTCGCAAGGAGGATTCTTACGTCGATGGCTGTTGTCGGAATCGGAATCAGAGAGTATGTCGACGGAAAATGGCAGCGACATTTTCTTCTCCCGTAGTTTTCAGACACTGTTCGGACTTGGGCAGCTTCAGATTCTCCAATTTCGCGCGGACAAGCGACTGATGGACGAACTGGGCCTATAGTTGGGCCTATAGTTGGGCCTTAGTAGTGGGCCATAAGCATCCAGCCCAAATATATATTGACTAAGTATTATATTTTAAAAAAACAAATAGCCGTAGTGGATAAAACAATCATTTGTCAATTTGGTTAGTATTTTACATACCCATTTCAATTGCCCTAATATTTTAATTTATTATAAATTATCCTTAAATTAGAATTTTATTCATTAATAATATTTGTTCAAAATACAAAATAATTTGATATATTCCAAACATACTAGTATGGAACGTTAGCATATGCATTTATAGCCTTGGTCCATAAAATTACAAAATTAAAAGTCAATTTACAAGAGTATCAGTCTCTTCTCCTCCAAATAATTGCATGAAAACACTGATTTCCCATGAAAATTATGGATAGACATATATTTTCCCTTCTTCAGCTTGAACATGCCACAGATACAAGTACGTTCTTGCGATGAAGACGAAGAAGAAAAAAGCTCAACCTCGTTATGGTTTCTTGGCCTCATACTTACCCTCACTATAATCGTTCAATCGACCGAAGAAGTAACCATACAATCCTCCTTGGGGTGGTAACTGACGCTAGTCACCTGTTTCAATCAACACACAGAGAATTCAACCTTCAATCCAGTATTTTACCATAAAAAGAAAACACTAAAGAAAATCATTAAGTAGTTTTTTTACCACTTCATTCTCGATTCTACGAGAATTTTTATGAAAGCCTTTCATTTGCTTCTCTTCGATGGAAGTTTGATTTTCCCAGAACTGGGGAATGTGCGCGAAAGCTTATACCACGCATGCGTCTACGAGGTTCCAAAAGTATATATAGCCATCCTCTGATCCACCGCACACGTGAGCATCTGAGTTCATAAGGCAACAGTCCGTCATGAATGACTGGCGAAGATGTTGAAAGATGAAAACATTAAAAGCTGAGTTCTGAGTTTAGGAAAGTGACTGTAAGGTGATGGTCTAAAAAGGTTTCGAAGTTAGGTTTTCCTTGGACAAACCTTGCAAGTGCCTTTGTATTCTTGCAACAATTCTCCGCTTGATCTGATAAAGGAACAGGGAATTGGTAACTACTATGATACATGAAAGAGTATGACCAAGCATTTTTACCTATCAAGGCGTAAGGTAGAATCGAGACAGCCTGATAATACACAATTGCCGTCGTTTGAGAGAGAAATACAGTTGACAGGCTACCCAAGATGGTCACATGTTTCTCTGGATAAATCGTCAAAAAGCCAAAGGATTGGAATATCATTGAAAACACTTGTATTTTTAAAATTTTAAAAATGTTAAGGATTTCTGCGAAGAACACATACCTGCCAATTCTAATGTCAAAGGTTCTACAGATCCATCAACGGTTCCGGCAATTATCTCAGTTTTGGTCAAACAAACGGACGTGACACTGTCAGTAAAGGTGTGATAATCTGCCGATAAGGACAACAAAGATTCCTAAGTTGAGCTGAAGGTTTAATAACACAAGTAAGCTTATCAAAAATTAAGCCACTAAACCATTTTTAAGAAAGGTAAAGAAAAAAAGAAATACCTGAATAGGCTCGGTGCTGTGAGACCTACAATCCCAAGTGCGCACGGATTGGTCATATCCTGCCGCTACCACCACGGACGAATACTCGTTTAAACTTTACAGCATTCACCTATAGCACAAACATTGTTCATTCCAACGTTAAGTCGAGTAAATTAATTCATCTAATCAACATAACAAAATGGAAAACAAAAGTGAGGCTAATCATTGACTGACTCAAGTTATCAATATCTATAGGTCGATTGTGAAATCGGGCCGAATTTCTGGCGTACAACTTATGAAATCAAGGGAGATTTTCAATTTTAAGAGTATAAAGTCGAAAAACATTCACCTAAAACCCTCATTTTCCAAACTCACTTTCTTCGCAAAAAAGTCAAGACAATACAGAAACGTGAGCAAACCTCGCTATCGTGACCCCGAAACTTCCTAATAATGCGACCAGTGGCGACGTCCCAGTAGAAAACCGGCGATCACCCCCACACGAGCATAGTTTCGAATTATCCCTGAAAAACAATCAAATAGGCCTACCAAAATAACTAGAGATTCTCACCAAAATAAATCTCCGAGCATATATACTCCGAAATTATTGAGTAACGTCGACGTCTCTGACTTCATGGCCGTGGGATTTGTAGGTCTTGATGTGCAGCCCGCGGTGCGGGTTCCACAGCCGTATCGTACGGTCTTTTCCATATGACTCCACGTTGTGTTGGGAGTACCGATTCATTTTGCATTAGTTGTGCCGTCTCTGACTTCCTATGCTGCCTAATTTTATAGCAAGTGTTAGCACCTAATTATGTATCAATATCGTCTACCCTAGCAATATGATTTTGTCCCACCAATGATCTTTCTTTTTCCCCTCTCTCTATCTATATCTATATATGTGTGTGTGTGTGTGTGCGCGTGTGTATAAGTTATGCATGTGCTATGAATTTAAAGCACTGTAATGGTCTCTACTTACTCTGAACTTTTTCTCCTCAATTATGGAGCTTGTATCATCAATATAAGCACCGTGGCATCAATCCGACATTTATGAGAAACAAAAAAGAAATGTTATGCTTGAATATATGCCATTAACATTTACTTTTTTCGTTGTTTTCTTGGAATTTAAAAAATAGATAAATTTGCTTCGAAGGGTGCAAGTTTGTTTTAACTAAGACACGATTATTCGAGCTAGTTATTTGTTGAGTAGTTATTTGTTGAGTATGGTTGTTTTTATATATGTACGTGTGTGGGTGTACGCGCAATTTTGATTTTAGAAGCTTCCTCCTCATAATCGATAGATGAATATTAAGAAGTTATGCATAAAGTAACGGGGTTTGTTTAGGTCCATATTAATTTCAAATGTATACAATGTATAAACAATAAAAATGGATATCAGAAAGTTGCATTGCAAATATCATTATATTGCATTATCCGCCATTATCGATCCCGTCATTAATCTCTCAAGCAATAAAAAAAATCTTCTGTAAGATGCTATGTAGCTAATTGTATTATCTAACAATGTGCTGTGTAAAAATATTCCAAGTATATCTACTTGTCCGCGAATAAGATAATTCTGGTGGTGGAAAACGAAATGAACTTGCCTCTACAATAAGCAATTACGAACATTAAATTATTCCCTGGTATGTGCTCTCAAGTTCACATGAGTAATTGCATTTCACGATCATCAACTAATATATATTATCATTCCAAAAAAACTAATATGTTATAAGTTGAATAGAAAACTCTTTCACCCGTAATATTCCAATTATATATTGTTGAGAATTCTGCGCATGTAGGATCGTCTCTTAGAGAAATCTTTCGAGGGTGTGTGAAGATCGAAAAATGGGTGATAAAGGAGGCTAAGAATTCGAAGAGGGCTCTGAAGGAGTCCAAGAAGCCCATAAAGTGTTACATTGCCATGAGGAAGACCACATACGGAGGTTGTGCCCACTCGAAGACAAACGAAGGAACCTTCTAGACGATTTATCTTCTATAAATAGGAAGATTTAGCTCGACTTTTGCACTGTAAGTTGAGAGAGAAAGTGTGATACTTGTAATCCTTGTAATTGGTTTAGAATAAAAGGAATCCGTTGATCCGTGGACGTAGACTCAATTTGGAGTCGAACCACATAAAAAAGCTGTGCCTTTTTCTGGTTTTATCTTCTCTGTTGTTCGAGTGATTACACGTCAAGATCGAATCTCACACACCCTCGAAAGATCTCTCTAAGAGACGAAACTATAGCGCCAGATTCTCAACAATTGGTGCGGCGAGGCGTGGAACGAGACGTGAATTTCAGATGGCGCAGAATAGGTTCAAAATGGAGAAATTCAACGAAGGGGACGATCTTGGGCTGTGGAAGCCCAAGATGAAGGATATGCTCATCCAAGAAAGATTGGAGGAAGCCTTGAAGGCAAAGGCGCACATGATTTCGAATGTATGAGTGCGATGCCAAGAAGATGATGCAAATGAAAGGCTCAAAGCTTTATGCTCTTGAGTCTTGGAGATGGTGTTCTTTCAAAGGTTTTGAAGGAGACCACATCGGCGGGCTATGGAAGAGATTGGACGTCCTTTGCACTAAGAAGGCTCTGAAGTCGAGGAAAGCGTTACCAAAGATCGCCTCGAAGCAGCTCAAAACCCTAACTGAGTCAAGAAAGTGTCCCTCGGGCGAGTCTTTGTGCGTGAGATCAAAATGGGTGATTAAGGAGGCTAAGAATGCGAATAGAGCTGTGAAGAAGGGGTCCAAGATGCCCATAAAATGTTACCATTGCCATGAGGAAGGCCACATTCGGAGGTTGTGCCCACATCGAAGACAAACGTCGCAGCTCGGAGGTGAAGACCATGTTGGGGCTGAGGTTTGTGATGATTATGGCTGGGCAAGGTGTCGATTGGGTGTGAGAATGGATCGGTGACCCCAAGAAGGTGTGAAGGTGTGAATGCAGGTCGAAAGGCTGCTGGAAATCTTCAATTTAAGGTGGAGAACGGTGCGAAGGACACTTCGGTAAAGCCGGGAATTACTCGTTCGAGTGATAGCATGGATAGTTTGAGGTGGAAGGGATTCTTGAGAGAAGAATCGAAGGCCACAAAAGCTTAGACCTGAGAATCAAAAGAGATGTCTCAAAATTTTCGATTGAATAGCTTGAAATGGTTCGAGTATGGGTGCCACGAAGCTAGGGTTACGACGGGCTGAACCGGCGAGATACAGTTGTTAAGAAGGTACGTGTTTTCCCTCTTGGCTTATCAAATTCTTTGATGAAGCCTTCGAAGACCCTGCAATGAGGGAGGTACGGGCAAAGTCGAGCTAAGGAAGAGGTCGTGAATTTCCCCTGGCAAATGTAAGAGGCCGTGAACTTCCCCTGGCAGTTGTAACATTTTTTGAGCCAAGTAGAAACCTTCTAGACGATTTGTCTATAAATAGGAAGATTTAGCTCGACTTTTGCACTGTAGTTGAGAGAGAAAGTGTGATACTTATAACTCTGTAATTGGTTTGGAATAAAAGGAATTCTTTGATCCGTGGATGTAGACTCAATTTGGAGTCGATCCACGTAAAACTGTGTCTTTTCCCGATTTTATCGTCTCTGTTTTTTCGAGTGATTAACATGTCAAGATCGAGTCTATTGATTCGATCTTCACACACCCTCGAAAGATCTCTCTAAGAGACGAACCTATAGGCGTCAGATTCTCAACATATATAATATGTCCAAACAAATTGATTGGTTTAGATGTACTATTCGCAAGCTTAGTTGCCATATGTGGAATATATGCATACAGATTGATTAATATTTCTCATCTGTAATTTAAGAGCGACACACCCATTACACATTATGTTTGCTATGTGTTTGTGCCAAAACGATCATCTCTCTTAAAGAGTTTAATTGTTGATTAATATATTATTAGTATTATATAAAATGTATATATATGCTCCGCGTGTCTTTCCAAGTCTTGATCGGGCAAATGTCTTTATCGATTACGTGAGGTCTAGCGACTCTTTCGACATTATGTTTTGCCATAGTCAAACTCGGCCAGTTTTAGCTTTTGGCCAAACTAGTGGATTATTATTTTTTCCCATCTATTTTATTTTAATAGCTAAACTATAATATAAATGGATACGGTACGACTTGATTAATTACAACGTTGTGTTGGGAAATTCGACTAATTTCAGATTTTGATAAGTCGACAAAAAGCAGAAAATAAAACGACGAAGAACAGGAGGATTTTAGCGTGGTTCGGATCCAACATGATCCTACGTCCACAGGAGATGACTCTTTTCCTTTATTGATTACACCGCAGATTACAAAGCCTTGCTCTTCGCTTTCTAATCAGCAAGGCGCGCAAGGCTAAGTAGCAAAGTGCATGCGAGAGAAGAGAAGAGCAAGGCTTTGTAATCTACGGTGTAATCAATAAAGGGAATGAGTTATCTACCGCGGACGTGGGATCGTGTTGGATCCGAACCACGTTAAAATCCTCCTGTTCTTCGTCATTTTATTTTCTGCTTTGACGACTTATCGAAATATGATTATCAACCGAACTTTCCCACTGTGATTGATAAAAAGCATACTATAAATATCATAAATAATAAAAAGACAGTAAAATCTACGTACAGTCGTATCTTCTCTCCAAAAGTCGACGTCGGGCGTCTTCTGCATCATCTACAGCTGGGAACTCGAGATAAACGTGCATGCGAAGTCAGTATGGAGAGCGCACGGTCAAGAACCTCAAAACAGGAGTTCAGCGTGAAATGCTTCTCTAACAGCCTGGATTGGAAGTGTCGTAGGTCGGTAGAGATGAGGAATTACTACCACAGTCGCCGACATAGGAACATGAAATTTGTTACAGTTGTATCTTGTAATATCGAATTATCAAATAAAGAGTTAGAATCTCCCGTGGACGTAGGATTCAATTTGAATCCGAACCACGTAAGTTCTTCGTTTTGATTTAGGGGCATTTCATTTCAGGTCCCCCACATAAGTATCAGTTAGCATTCAGACTCTCTGCAGTACCACTTCATTGCTCTGACATACAAGTATGTTGAAATTTTGTAACACAAAAGCATAATTCGGTACCAATTTATGATCATCTGCTACCAGTTCATTTTCTGCAATACCACCTCATTCCCTGACATACCAATATGTTGAAAGTTTGTAACACAAAACGATCATTCTATACCAGTTCATATATCTTTTATACCATTTTTTTTACACCACATACAATGGGTCCTTTAAACTTAAAAATTCTCAAACATGACCTGAATTCGAAATCAAAACTTTAATGTGGCCTGATTGACCCTTTGATATATACTTTATCCACTTGTTTCTGGGATTGTTTGAAATTTCCCAACACGTTGGGGCTATAGTTTTTAAGCTGAGTCAAGATGAATTTGACTCTTGCTAAACAAATTGGTTTTAAGGAACTTTCGATATCAATATCAATATGAGCACAAAGAAGAACGTTGCTTTGCTTCCATTGACATTTTGCTCTTTCCTTTTCATGCATGCGCGTTGACCACTTCAATCCTCAGTCTTCACATTGAAAAGTATTGCCGATTATGCTACACAAATATATATATATATAATAAATAAGTTCTACTCGAGGGTAAATTAATACATTTGTGAGGGTTAATCCTACAATTAACGTGTGTAAAGAAATAGAAAGTAATTATCTTTTAGATAGTGTACACTGTACGATATGATCTGCATTTTGTACATATTACGTCCCAATTAAGAATATATATAATTAAATAATCAATTAAGAGCCCACCAACCAATTAGATATCAACAGCGGAAAGCTAGTTGAAACATTTGCACACAGCCCAATAATGCTCCACATGACTTATACAATTGATGGACACGTGTGCCGACTTGATTGGATGATTATTGCCTCGACATGAATTAGTTGCGTATTATTGCACGCCGGAATCTTTAATGTGGGTTATGTTTGCATTGCTTGGTTTTGAAGTTTCTTTGTTAAAGGTCATACATATAAACTGAAAAAAACATATCTTTAGCCCCTTTTTTGTCTAATTTTTTTAGTAAAGATGGTGCACGTGCCTTAGTAGTACTCTTATCACATATGAAATCGAGCTTTTTCTAATAATAAATTAAAAATCAAAATTTCATTTCATAACTGATTTTCTTTATAAGAACAACGTAAATCAACTTCGCTACTTGTATGTAGCTAGGCATACGTGTTAACCGATATAGGTGATGATGAATGATGAAAGAGTATGAGGCGACACCCTATATGCAGACAAAACAATGAATGCAATTGAATTTTTTTTCTTAACTAACTAATTCGAAACGATTTACACAAAAGAATCTTTATTACAATCTTTTCCTTAATCAACTATGTTTTTATCATCTTTTTGACCTAAACTAGCGTGAAGAATTTTACCTCTTGGATTAGTATTTTGTCCTACCTTTTAAATCGATCTTATCTCTCGGAGTTAGCAGCTAACGTTGAAAGTTGCATCACTAATTAATTAAGTAATTACACTTATTAAGTATTTCGACTAACGGATAACATTCATGGCTACTTATGTAATTCGTTCGAGTCAATGTGACATAAACCTAATTTGACCTTCATTATTGCAGTTCCAGACTGAAAAAAAACAAAAATTTAATACACATGAATTATGTATCTTGTTTCTAATTATAGACGGAAAAATATAATTTTTCAAATTTTTTTGTTAATTCAGGGTTCAAATTTCAAACTCCAAAATACAATCTTGACTCATTCAGGTTCTGCCTAAATACCTTTTTTCTAACGTGCAAGTTCCCATTATAGTACATATTTAATGATTTCACATGATTTTTGAGTGAAGTCGTAAGTTTCTTTGTTCTTCTTCATTTGCTATGACACGTAAGCCCTTACGTTATAGTCCAACATCGCCGCACACGTGTCACCGTCGGCTATCGCACGCTAACGGTCGGCGGTCCCTCGCCACCCACCAAGCTGTAATTGGGCCCCACACACGACAGTCCATTCCAAAAAAAGAGAGGTACGGAAAATAAAATAAAAATAGTACTATTTATGTGAAACAAGAAGAAAAGGAGAATCTAATATTCTTAATTTCCGTCTGAAACTCGCAAACAATCGCGATGTGTCGGTAACAGCTCAACGATGGAAAACAAATACTAAATTTACAATTACCGTACGACGCGCCCGTGACACGTATGCTTATGCCGTCCCTATTAATTTTTTAAAATGTAACTCTGCAATAAAAAGCAACTTCCTTTTTGTTTTCTAAAATATGAAAAGGAAAACGAGATACATATAATAACCCATGTTAATAAGATCGGTGTGTCCGGAGGGTGAAAATTAGATCCATTTCAATTTGTCACAACATATTTATTGCTGTTTTTTCTTCTTTCGAAACAATGGCTTGCATTAGACTATGTTTATCCAGCACCCGGACAACCGGTTGTGCATTATAACTAAATAAAATACATCAAACAAATAAATAATTTACCACAATGCCCAGTTTTCAATAAACTGTTTTATATACTTTTATTGATTTTTATGATACATTTAATTATCAGTTAAAATTTTATTTTATTTTTTTACCAAAATATATGATTTTTTTCTCCACAAATAGAGACCAATATTGATACATTTTGAATGACAATTTCAAATTATCTATTTCTCTATTACATTCTACAATCTACCATAATTCATATTATTTTTTCCTCCAGACCAAAGTATCTAAATTTTATATAATATAATGTAATCTATTTTTCAAACATTCAAATACTACTAAACATAATTATAAAATATAAATATTATGGGTTGTGTTGGGTTGTTGATAAAGATAAAAATTATTTATGTCGGGTTGAGGTCTAGGTTGTGTATGTGGAGGAGAGAGAAAATAATATTTTATTAGCATGACCGGTGTGAAGGTCATGGATAACCAGTCTTAATAATAAAGATATAGGGTTAAATTGTCCAAGGGGTCTCACCAGTGCATCGTCAATCGAGAGAACAAAGGCTTACATATGAGCACCACACAATTCCACAAGGGGAACAACACTCCCGCATAGTGAGAAAAGGATCTACAAAGGACAAAAAAAATCGACAAAAAACAAAATGCATTATCTATGACCAAGAACTAAAGAATCTATAACAGAAAAAGCGATTAAGCTAAATTTACGATACTTTTCACTTCCACTTGGCCTTCAACGTCAGGATTTTATCTTCATCGGACTGAGGGCTCCGCTAGGGAGAAAAGGCTCCCGACCGAGGGTCGGGAGAG
Organism: Craterostigma plantagineum; assembly: GCA_027422505.1. Lineage (NCBI taxonomy): Eukaryota > Viridiplantae > Streptophyta > Magnoliopsida > Lamiales > Linderniaceae > Craterostigma > Craterostigma plantagineum. The sequence goes on along the minus strand of JAPQWV010005014.1, from coordinate 7,694 downwards.
ACGAGCTCCCACAAGGGAAAGACTCAAGACTGTTATAATACTCCATCTGTCTCATCAACTTTATCACATAAGTTGCTGGGCACATTAAGGTGGCATTATTATAATAATATAGTACAATGGGGTTAGATATAAACAACTTGTTTAAATTTATAACTTTTTTCAAATTATTCTCACAATTTACTTTTCTCTCCAATTACATTTAAAATGGTGTTTATTTTTTACCCGAAAGAAAGGTGATAAAATTATTAGGACGTCTGGGATGGAAAAATGTGATAAAATTAGCAGGATGGAGGGAGTATGAAAAAGTATTAAATTTTGCGGTAACTTCAATTAAATCCCCATACCCCTATTTTCTTACACATAACTCCCCATTCCATATTATCTATTAACAAACTCCCTAAATCAAAACAATCTTACACATAACTCCTCATGGACGATTTTGCCCCTATATTTTTGTAGGTACAATATACGTATGTTTGTAGTACCTCATGGACGATTTTGCCCCCTCTATTAATTTACACACCCTCACCCAACTTGTAATACCAATATACGCATGTTTGCAGTACCAATGTATAGATGTTCGTGGTACCATACCGTGGTACCATTCCGTGAGATAATGTAGTACCATACGTAGTTATTTGTAGTATTCCGTACCATTTGTTTAACTATCGCAATATTACCAAAAAACTTGTCTAACACCCACGAACCCCCTATCCAAAATTTGTAGTACAAATCTACGTATTCTTGTAGTACAATGTATAGATATTCGTGGTACCATACCGTGGTACTATCGCATCTCCTACCCTAAAACTGTAGCACCAATATACATATATTTGCAGTACCAATATACAGATGTTCGTGGTACCGTATTATATGCTAGTGTGGTACCAAGATTAGGTTACTTGTAGTACCAATATCTATTGTAACCGTCACGACAAAAAAAATCGGATGGCGTCGAAAAAATTCGTTACCAAAACTTGAAGTACCAATATACGTATGGTTGTAGTACCAATGTAAAGATGTTCGTGGTGCCATACCGTGAGATCGTGTGGTACCATAGGTAGGTTACTTGTGGTATCTTTTTTCGGTACCATGTGCTCGGCACAAGTAACCTACGTATGGTACCACACGATCTCACGGTATGGTACCACGAACGTCTATACATTGGTACTACAATCATACGTATATTGGTATTTCAGGTTTTGGTAACGAATTTTTCTACAGTTACCATAGATATTGGTACTACAAGTAACCTAATCTTGGTACCACACTAGCATATAATACGGTACCACGAACATCCGTATATTGGTACCATAAATATATGTGTATTGGTGCTACAATTTTAGGATAGGAGTTGCGATAGTTAAGCACATGGTACAGATACATTGGTACTACAAGAATACGTATATTGGTACTACAAGTTTTGGGTAGGGGGTCCGTGGCTGTTGACATTTTTTGGTAATATTGCAATAGTTAAGCAAATGGTACGAAAAATGTACTACAAATAACAATGTATGGTACTACATTATCTCACGGAATGGTACCACGGTATGGTACCACGAACATCTATACATTGGTACTACAAGAATACGCATATTGGTACTACAAGTTTTGGGTAGGGGTCCGTGGGTGTTGACATGTTTTTTGGTAATATTGTTGTTTTTTATAAGTCTAAAATCGTCCATTAAGTAGTTATGTGATATGAAAGTTTGAAATGGGCAGTGATGATAAATGAATGGGAACGGGGGAGTTAGTTGATTAATAGTTTGAGAGTAAGGAGTTATGTGTAGATTTCTGTTAAATTTCTTTATGTAATAATGTGATTTACGAAAAGAAAAATCAAGAAAGAAAATATAAATACAGGAAAGAGAGAAGGTGCATCTGCCCCAAAACCGAAGCCAAAGCTCAAAGACTTTGCTTTGATTATCATTTCATTCTCCACCACCACGGAGTATCCCAAGAGATGGCCTTAAAGTTCATTTTATCTTCCTCAGCTATCAGAAACTCATAGGTATAAATCACAGATTACAGATAGCCAACAGCAAATAATACAAAGAAAGGAAAAAAAAAAAGCTCACAGGCATAGATACAAGGAAAAAGAAGAGATTGTTGTTTTCTTCCCCAACCAAACTATAATCTGTAAGTTCTCCGCTTACATGAATTTTTCTTTATCAGATTTAATTGGAAGTTAAAGAATGTTCATTTCCCTATTCCTTTCCTCTAGCCCCTTTTGTTTTACAGTTGGTGAAAGTGCGTTTTGCAGGAATTGATTTGATAGATCTAATATGACTGTGTGAAAGTTCCTTATCCAATGCAAGATTGGAGCTTTAATCTATATGTATTTGTTTCGGCAGATTACTTTGCTTGATCTGAGCTTCTGAGATCTTATGGCATATGTTATATGAGTTTCTTTCTGTCCGTTTTAATGATCAAAGTTGTTGTGTTTTTGGTATTTTGAGCTGTTTTCGCAAAATGGGTTGTCAATCTCCTTCGATGATTTCGCGATTCCTGCGACATGCTTGGCTGATTTTGATGTGCTTTCAGTCCAAAAATTATTTTTTTTTTCTCTCGACTTATTATCTCCACTCATTTCCAATACAGTTGTTGGGATGCTCATGAGCCTTTACATAGTATATTAGTCAGCTTGTTTCTGCGTATGGGTGAATCACTCATCCATTCCTTGAGCTGAGCTTATCCCAAGAAATTTTCTGCTGCAGATTTCGCCAATTCTTTTTCTGACTTTGCTATTTGAAAGACATGTTAGAAGATCGCGCCTGCCTGTAACCCGTGAATACCGTAAAACCTGCGAGCAGAACCCCAGTTGGTGCATGAATTACACCCTGGAAAACATCGATGTTCATCAGGGAAAACGACCTCTCGAGCCCAACGAAGATAATCAAGATAATACCGTAGCCAACAAACTTCCCAAACTATCGAACCAATCACAGAGCTCTGAGACGAGCTCATTAATCCCGCCATAGGTCGGGACAACTCAATCAGCTGCCTCATACACTGCTCGAGGGGAGATTACGGTTCAATTTCTTGCCTGAACCGTAGCTTTCGCTCACTCATAAGCAGCGGAGACATCTACAGACTTAGACGACAGAAAGGGGTCGTCGAGCATTGGGTTTACTTCTCTTGCCAGCCCCTCGAATGGGAAGCCTTCGACCCAATCACTCGTCGATGGATGCATTTGCCAGCCATGAACCCAACGAATACTTCGTTTTGGGGGATAGAGAATCTTTAGCCGTAGGCACCGAGCTCTTAGTCTTTGGAGGTGATAATGTCCCATGTTATCTACCGTACAGTTTGCTGACCAACACGTGGACCAATGGGTGCCCATGATTCAGCCCAGGTACTTGTTTGGCTCGGCTAGTTTTGGGGAGAAGGCAATCTTGGCCGGCGGCTGTGACTCAGAGGGGAATATACTGAGCTCGGCTGAGCTGTACAACTCGGAGACTCAGACATGGAAGCAGCTCACAAGCATGAAGAAGCCAAGGAAGATGTGTTCTGGCGTTTTCATGGATGGGAAATTCTACGTCATCGGTGGGATAGGCGGTAATAATAACTCAGAGATTCTTACGTGCGGGGAAGAGTACGATTTGGAGACTGGGATTTGGAGGGAAATACCGAATATGTCCCCAGTGAGGAATGCGGCCGAGAATGACATGCCAGCTTCGTCGGCGGCGCCGCCTCTGATAGCAGTTGTGAATAACGAGCTTTATGCAGCTGACTACGCCGCCATGGAGGTGAGCAAGTATGATAAGAAAAGTGGGATTTGGGTAAAGAAGGGGAGATTGCCCCAGCGAGCTGATACGATGCTCGGCTGGGGTTTGGCTTTTAGGGCTTGTGGGGATAGGCTTATTGTGATCGGCGGGCCGAGGAATTCAGGGGAAGGGTATATAGAGATCAATGCGTGGGTCCCAAAGAAGATCTTCCGCCGCAGTGGGATTTGCTTGCGAGGGAAGGGTCTGGGAGTTTTTGTTTATAACTGCGCCGTCATGGGATGCTAAGAACAAAAAGAAGCGTTTTTTTCCCTTAATTGGTGTTATAGGAGGTTAATTGTTTCCCTGATGCACACTACTCGCTATTCTTGATCTTGATTAATATGGGTCAAATATTTCGACTTCCTTTTTTCCCTTTTGATGTTGCATGTTTGGAGAAGCAATAGGCCATCAGATTTTGTTGCTCAACATTTTCAGCTCTCTCTCTGTCTAAAGTCTCTGTGTCTGCTGTGTCGCTCCAGTGAGGAAGACGAAGTAATGGGTAAGTGGGCTAATTGATAAAAGGCCTATTGGGCTTTTTAGAATAATATTATATGAGCTGTTTCTACGGCCCAGTTCGTAGAAAAGTTACTTGTGTGGAGTTTAATTTTCACCGAAGAATAATGAGTACCATGAAGGAAATTAGCGGGTTGCTGAATTTATCAACGTAGTTTATATCTTGTTTATTTATCGCGTGATTATAATCCTAAAAGAAGGTATTGTTAGGTTCCCCACACTGATTTCGTAAGTAGGCCGACAGGCTATGTATATGATTTTGTATAAAGTAAGCTAATTAGACACATTATCGTTGAGTTAATCATGGCATTTAAAGTGCATATTATATATGCCACTCAATTCGAACCCCCATATTGGGAACCATATAAGTTGTATGGTACTCAAATCATTAAAGGAAACTTAAATAATTAAATGCTGGGATTTTATATTATTCCATTAGCCTTTTGATCGATCTTAAAGCAGAAATGGATGCTTAAGTGCTTTGTAATTATATTCCTTTTCTCCAAAAGAAAATAACAATAGTGATAATAATTTAATGCATAATGGTGCAACTTAAATCAAAAGAACTCTCCCGTTCTCTTCGTACTAGAATAAATATAGATCTACTACCTTTAGGTCGATCTCAGCCAACTGTCGGAGATCAAGCATACAAGGTAATACTTTGTCCATCCGGCCAACTTTATCAAATAGGAAAAAATTTATATTTTGACACGTCTTTTAAGAATATTTAATATTATTATATTGAATTTGTGATAGTTTTTTGCTAAATAAGGAAAGGTGATAAAATTTTTGGGACGCTCAAATGGAAAAGTGTATAAATTAGCCGGACGGAGCGTACTTGTTTTTAGATCGAAATACTCATATAGCTGTCGATTGAGGTAAAAATAAAATAAAAATAGTTAGCGCACTTTAAATAAATTGTATTGATATAACGTAAAATGTGGATGAGAATATATATAGGTTCCGACATTAGGTCCACTTACCACGTGCATGCCACATGAGGTGCCTTTATCATAATCATAGTCATATTACGATTAATGGATGCGAAAAGAAATACGACTAATTATTGATCAAAACGTTAAATATTATGCCTCCAAATTCAATATTAACTAGTCGTTCATACGTCATTGAAATGTGCCAAGTCTCAAGACTTGGTCTCTGCTTATGAATTGAAGTAACAATGCAAGTTCCGTTCTACTTTCTCTTTTATTACGCCAAACATGTTAGAAAAAAGGTTACGAGTTTCGTTGTCGTACGATAATAAATACCAAAAAGATAGAATAGATTTTCCATATTGAACTCAACCACAAGAAGTAACGACATAAAACATTCACCACCAATCCATACCTAATTTCTCTTGCATTTACATCAAAATAAATGGTGAGAAAAAGGGCAACGTATTAAAAGAAAACCCCTTAAATTTAAAATATATTCGTTATTATTTATATTACCCAAGAAAAAGGGTAAACGATCCTGTAGAGGGGAGAAATTATTATCGAACATGTGAAGTGAATCAAGTAGACCACAATTTGTGATTTCAAATAAAAAAAAAATATTTTTTTTCTTAAGAGTAACTGTCTGGATCTGAAGAAAGAGAAACCATCACAATTATTATTGCATCAAGTTCAAGTCTTGTAATAATGAGGCCAATATAAGCAAAATATATGTCACCACTTACGAAGGGCCATGGCTCCTACCTATTTTTTTATATTATTATTTTCTAAATTAATAGTCATATATTCTCAAAGCATCCATCCACCTTTGCTTGAGAGAAGACTTCTCTAGCTTTTTCTCTCTCACGCAAGTCTATGCCTTTTATCTTTATATCTTCACACACACACGTACAATACACAGAAAATAGACCTAGAAAATAACATAAATTATTCCCACTCTTCCATCTTTACCTCTTTGACCAAACTTCCCACTACACCTCCTTCTTCCCTCTATATAAACCTTTCCAAACTCTTCTCTCTCCTCACTCCTCTCTCTCTCTCTCTCAAATATTCTACTAATGGAAATAGCAGAAACCACCACAACACCCAAACGCAAAGAGAAGAAGACGAACAATTCCACCTTGACACTTCGCCGAAAAACCCTTATCAAGATAATACTTTTCTTGATGATGATCATCAACAATACCATGATCATCATGATGAGTCAGCAAAAAAAATGAAGCCATACAACAGCATAATACTAGATCTTCTTGTCGAAGAAGATGATGGCGAACAAGAACCAAAGGACAATCAAGACCTATCTGCCATATTCACAACCTTAGAAAGAGAGCTATCCTCGCCTCCATCATCATCATCATCACCTTCCGATGATCACCAACGCGACCACTTACGAATATTACTACAGAGATATCTGATCTGTCGCAATAGAATATTACCAAAAAGATGTTGAATCATCCAACGATGTATCTTTCGCATCGTCAGCGGAAGATGGAGACGACAACAACGTAAAGTCTGTCATGAGGCATCTGTTTGAAGCCTCGGATGACGAACTTGGCATACCTAACTGTAATAACAATGAAGAAAATAATGATGAAGATAACAACAATGATGATAATAGTAAGGATCAGAGCTGTGATAATATGGCACCCTTTGGTTTTAACGATGAACATGGGTTTTGGGAGATGGAAGACGAGGCTGCTAATTACTACACTCAACTGCACTCTGAACTTTTTTATGCGGTGGAGTGAAAAGTGCGTGATACCCCTTTTTGGGGTTATTAACAATATAGGAAAGTTGAGGAGGTGCAATGTAGGAAACGGGATGGTGGAATGATTGCGCTTTTAGGTTTTTCATTTGATCCCTTGTCTATCTCCAAATCACTGATTACCTCATGTTTGTAACCTGATAAAGTATTTTAGAGATGTATAATTATAATAGGTAAATAAATAATTAAGGTGTTGGTTTATATATAGATAGGAAAGAATATTTTCCTTTTATTAGGCAAGTTGACATGCAATAACATCAAATTGTCCTTATTGTCTTATTATTTTCCCCATTTTTACTCTTACCATTCCCTAGCATACTAGGAAATTTTGATTAAAAGCGATTCGTTGATGTATATTGCACACATTTTTATATCTCTCGTTTTTTTAGCGTACAATGCACGATATTATTTATTTATAATTATTATATATAAATAAATTATTAAATTTATGTTTGATAGTGGAAGTTATTGTGTATTAACATGTATTTAGTTGGATTTTTTCGAATTTCTATTGTTTAATTTATTTTAAATTAATGGACACGTGTCAGGACACATACATTTCTATAATTATATAAGATATATGTTCGACAAACGATACGTATTTGACCACGTATGTGGTATGATGATAATCGTGTATGTCGATATTAGATTTATATAAAGAATTAAAAAGACGTTATTATTATGATCCCCTAGTAG
>JAPQWV010005013.1:0-23829 GCA_027422505.1 Craterostigma plantagineum | reverse complement strand
ATTATTTATTTACCTATAAGTCTTACTAGGCATCCGGCGAGACGGTAAATAAATAATTCCCATATATCGTGAGTTTAGTCACCGATTCTCATGGGATGAGAAGAGGGGCACCGGTGAGCTATTATCCTTCGATATTAAAAGAGTCCATAAGTCTAGACCTCAGTAGGGTGACTGAGCGTCAATTACGACTTATTTGTTGACGACTTTTATATGGTTGTGCCAACCATTCGCTTGGGAAACGGGACGTCGTAACGTTGGTATAAGTTGAATTAGGGAATTAACTTGTACTTGGGACACGACTCGCAATCGACGATCACATGGGTCTTATCGTTACTCTGGAGAGCGTCAATGATCGATCGATTGACTATAGTAGTGTGCGTGGACCTTAGACCAAAGGGTTTTTGACGGAGTTGACTTTGGGGTTCTGACTTGTCACTAGTTCGCTAGGCCCACCTTGTTCGGGAACGAATATGGGTCGCGGCGACATGAGGTCTTGACAACAAAGGGTAACTGTCGTGCTTAGACTATCGTGAGGGATTCACTGTCGAGATATATGTCCTATGCATATTTGGGGACGGAAATTACAAGTCTTCGGCCGAAGCAATAAACTGACTCATGTGGGACGTGGAGAGCAGTTTAGTAATTTCGCCAGTCACGAATCGTCATAGAGTCGAGTTTAGTGAGTTTGACGTAACCATGACTCTCACTCGATTGGGACATTTGTGAGGGTCTATACGTATGACGATGATCTATAGTCGGTTCGTAGATCAAAGATTGTATGCAACACGGGATCTATTCGGTACTGCGGGATTGGCTAGGCGCTTACCGAATTCTTGATTCCTCCCTTGCCGGGTTGAGACGACCAAGAGAGTCGGGCTTAAAAATGATCACTGTGATAGTGCCTAACTAATATGAATTAACTTAACGGTCTTAGAGGCGTTAACCAATTGTTAAATATATGTTTTTAGAAACTGTATTTACGTGGACGGAAATTTTTGAACGGAAATGGTGATGAACGAAGCGTAAAATAGGGTTCACACAATGATGAGCAAGGCTCGTCACGGTCGTGAAGCCTGTCTGCAAAGTAGCAGTAGACTAAAAAATTCATATCTCCAATCTAGACCTTGGATTGAGAATCCCTCCGTCAGAATCAATATTGGTGGTCTTTTAACTATGGTTAAAAGTTTCAGGTCAATCGGACATCTTTAACAAATCGATCGGATCGAAATACGAAACTGCCGCAAAGCTGTCAGGTCTGTCACGGCCGTGACAACCTTGCACGTGGCCGTGACGACCGGCAGTGGCAAGCAAATGGTGTGCCCGACAGTGTCACAGCCGTGTGACACTTCATGCCCAGGCCATGACAGCCTCCAGAAGATGGTCACGGCCGTGACGTAGGCCGTGATGAGCGCACAAGCTGCCTAAACATGTCACGGCCGTGACAGGTCATGTCAGAGGCCGTGACCGACAGTGTTTTTCTTTATTCAACCGAGTATCCTGGGAAACCTTATGGGAAACCCGGAAAAATTTTAAATTCCGCTGCGTCCGGGGCGAGGCCTCGGTCACCCCGGGGTTACCCAATAACCTCAAGCACAAGCGTAAGGAAATGGGGCTTGAGGACCTGATCGTGAGGCTTATCGAAGAGAAATCGAAGGATCGAGGCCAAGAAGAAAGGGGTAGCGTTGAGGTACGTGCGAACCTGGCCGAATCTAGCACCGGCAAAAAGCGCAAAAGGCCTAATACGACGCAACAAAAGCCGAACAAAATATGGGCAACTGCTACAATTGTGAAAAACTGGTCATATGGCTAACGACTCTCGGCTGAAGAAAAAGAGCAAAAAGAGAGCGAAGATCACCTGACAAGGCAAAGCTACAGATTTGACAGAGATGGACCTAGCCGCCGTCGTAGACGAGGCCAACGTGGTGATAATCCTAGTCGTGATGACCTCGAGCAAGGAACTCACTCTTGTGGACGTGCTGCACGTGCCAGATCCGCAAGAACTTGGTGTCCGACTCCCTGTTGAGCAAAGCCGATAGGCAGGTGTTTGAAAGCGATAAATATGTACTGACCAAACATCATTTTGTAGGAAAGGGCTACCTCGAGAATGGGCTCTTTAAGATGAATGTAATGCCTGTACACGCGAGATTGAGCTCGCTAACAATAATAAAGGAAGTTCATATTACTTGGTTGAGTGTTCCAATTTATGGCATCATAGATTAGGACACGTGGGTTTAAGTAAATAAAAACGTTCATAAGTTTTAAACCTGCTTCCACAAATGGAAGTCGTCACAAAACAAAAGTGTGAAGTATGTGTCGAGGCAGCAAATGGCAAGGCACCATTCTTCTCTGTTTAGAGAAGTAGTGTGCGACTGTGCCTCTAGAACTGATCCATACTGATATATGCGATCTAAAGTTCGTGCAGACTAGGTGGAAAGAAGTAATTTATTACTTTTCATCGATGATTGCACGAGATTTTGCTACATATTTTGTTAAGTGGCAGGACGAACTCTTGATACCTTCACAAGATATAAGAATGAAGTTAAGAATCAACTAAACTCAAGAATTAAAATAATTAGAAGTGCTAGAGGGGGAGAATACGTGGCTCTATTGTCGTCGCTCATTGTTTTGCCGAAATTTAAAATCGCCGGATTGTTACCAAAACAACTATTCCCGAAACGTGGTCCTGGATGGTCATGAATCTATCACCGTAGAACTGTTAACTGGTACTGGTAAGCAGGCATTTCATGTAGTTTTACAGGAAACGAAACGTTATTGTTTTCTAATTATTAGTTTATTAGTGATGCAACTTTTATTCCTCAATGTTAAGAATCGGTATAAGGTTTTGATGTAGAGTTTCCGTACGAACAGAAATGGTACACAATAAAGTGATTTGTTATTGAAATTGAAAATGTTTGGATCTTAGGTCACGACAAAATTCATTGTTATTTTGTGTCGATTACTAAGACACGCATCCAATTAATGGTGAATCCACATTATTCGAGTACAAAAGTCACGAATTCACTCGTGTTTGTTCCAAATTTTCGAATCGAGTCTGAGCCATTATCCAAACATAACATCAAAAAATTTCGTTGGTTACGAGGACCATGAAAATTGAGCTCGATTTGACCTTTTTTGCTCAATAACGTCGAAGATTTCTGAGAATTCAAGGCGTTTTGGTTGTTGAAGAATTGTCGATGGACCAAAAACTAGGACGTGAGGGATGATGGCACAGATATGTAATTTTTGGCAACAGTCGAGGGCAAATGGGTCTTTTTAGCACAAATGGGTCCTTAACTCTAAGCCAAACTTGAGACGGGTCTTTTAAACTGAAATTAAAGTAATGGGGCCTGAATTCAAATGAAAGTTGCTTAAGAGGGCCTGAAACGAAATTTTACTCCCTAAAATTTCATATAATCTACAGCTGAAGCAAACGTGAAAAACCACTGCAAGTAATACCGTTTATCCGAAACTATTCACATCACAGACTGCACAAGCACGCCAGTCGTTGAATTTACAATGGAAGAAGACAGCTAGTGTTAGTAATTACCAAGAATAGAAGAACAAAAATCAGAAGCTACTGAGAATCATCACCTACTCCATCTCGCTGTCGATTATAGAAAGCAATAAAGAGCGCGGGTATATGTATTTAATTGGTTTGCCATAGTGTTGCGCTCGCTTCGCTTGATCTCAAAGAATTTCTGAAGTGGTTGTCACGATTACTCTTTTTCCTTTATTGTTAAACTTCTCTTTTTAAATAGTCACCATTGTTACCTTAAAAAATATAGAAAACTGGTAATAAAATTTAGTTAATGTGGTAAACTAAAATCCCAATAATATCGTGATCGATGTGACATTATATGTTATCTTCCTTTTTATATATGGTAATACGCAGAGCACACTTAAACGCGTTACAAATATTTTTTTATGTTTATCAAAATATAAAAGACAGCTTTTGAGCCGTAAAATTTTTAACTGTCGTAAGACAATAGGGTAAAGTACACTATACCCCCTTGTGTTTATAATAAAATGCACCTCTACCTCAGTGTTTTTTATTACTTGAAACCTCCTTGAGGTTTTAAAAACTAAGCACCGAACACCCTGGTCAACCTTTCTTGCCTTGTTTGCTTCACACGCGCGGTTGATGCGAATAGGATAGGATTTGATAAAAAAATCTAAATTAAAACGATTGAAATACCTTCGAGTCATCTCCCTCCCAAAATCTTCCACTGCATGTCAGCATCGACATCAAAAAATCATAAGAATAGTTGAAGAAAAAGGCAGAGTTCAAAATCAAATTGCATCTTACATAGCTGCCATCAGAAGTCAAAATCAGAACTTCAAATTGCAACATATCAGGAAGGAAAGTTCACCCGCAAGAGTGCATTCTTAGAATTTGGCCAAATAACGATCAAAAAGGGAAATTAATTGGCGACCACGCCGTCCTAAACAGCCCAACCGCCAGGTTGTATAGCAACCTCGTTGAGCCGTTCGACCCAACCCTTTGCAGCAGCACCACCACACCACCTCCTTCACAGCTCTCTTGACGTAACCCAAACCCACTTCGCCGCTCGGTCGGTCCCTTGCCTAAACTACCTAAAACTCCAAATTTGACTCGAGGCCTCTCATTGTGCCCCTCGCCGCCCCTTCGCAGACCCAAACCACTTTAGCATGGGTTCCTCCGCCGGCGACAGGCGCGGATCTACGACGCCAGAGGTTGGCAGCCGCCGCCGCTGCGGTGCCTCTCAGAGGAGTATTTCCACCTGCCATGTCTGTGAAGAAAAAACCAAACAAGGAAATGCAACAAAAATGCAATTTTTCAGCTTAAGGCCATAATCGAAAAGTGGGAGGAACTGATCTAGGATCACAAAAGGCATGAATCTGAAATTAGGGTTCTTGAAAATATACGAATTGATAAAAGGGAAACTTTGTCTCTTCACAACAAAGCGATACAGGAATTGAATACCGTACGAACAAAATCAAGGTAGGGAACAGATTCGCCGAAAATAAGGGGGAAAAGATGGGAATCGAAGGCATTAAAATCATCAGAGAAAAACGATCGATTATTTCATTAATCCAACACTGAAATATGAGAAGAGAGGATGAATTGTTTGGCCTGTCAGCTATGGATTGCAGTGGCTGGAATTTGGAATGTCCCAAGAATTCATCATCGCTGGTTATAACCCAGAATGCACTAACGATGGATGCTGTCAAAAAAGGGTATAAAGCGAATTTTTTGGAATATTGACCGGAAGAGGAAAGCTGACCGAAGACGGGAGAGTGTGCATTATTAAATAAATCACAAAGGTATTTCATGCTATTTACAAACCACGGGGGGTTTGGTGCTTAATGTTTACACCTCAGGTAGGTTATATGCAATTTAGCCAAAGACAATATTGCCCTCGGATATGGATAACTTTCAAAGCCAATTTTCTTGAGGATATAAGAGAAAACCCAAAATGTTACCGATGTTTAACACATGGACGAAATTATTCTCCGATATTTTGTCGTGGACCAATTTAGTCCTCGATGTTATCGATGACCAAATTAGTCATGCCGTTAAATGATCGTTAATTTGGACGGAAAATTGAAACATGTCGACGCGCGATTAACCAGACTTAATATCATAAATAAACATTAAAAGAAGGAAATTTCCCAAAAAAAGGGAAAAATATCCAAATAAAGAAACATACTAATGTTTTAAGTAAAATAAAAAATAAAGAGAGAATAAAAATGTATTAAAATAATAAACTAAAACAAAATAAAAAAAAGAGAGAAAAAAACAAAAATAAAATAACTTGAATGAAAAATAAACAAAGAGAGAAGGTTAAAACAATAAGTTAGATAAGAAAAAAGTAAGTAGGGTTACATTGCTTTCGTCTAAGCGGCATTGTTGATTGGATAAGGAAAGATAAAGGGTTATCCATTCAGTGTTATATTGTTCACCTCCCGCAATGTTATATAGATAAAGCCCGAGATATAAGGCCCGGTCTTAAGATTGCATCACATGCTAATCATGCCACCTGAAGCAATAACCGACGACAACACGAACTACAGATGGAAGCATTTTAAGGTATTTCTTCCTCCCCATTTTTAGTTACATGAATGCTATCCATTTATTGGATTTCTAATGTAACATCATACATGATTGTCTCGGCGCCTTAGATGGGACGCATGTTAAGGTAATGGTGCCCTATTATGATAACCGAAGTATCACAAATCGGAAGGGCGATGTCACGATAATCGTAGTTGGTGCATGTGACCCGAACATGATGTGCACATACGTATTGGTCAGTGGAGAAGGATAAGCAGCAGATGGAAGGGTCTCACGGGAGGCGATATCTCGGAGATACGATCTTAAAATCCCTAAAGGTATGCAAACATTCTCGAATATGATAATAGAAATATGTTGTATGCATTAAACATTATCCTCTATGTACAGGAAAGTCTACTTGTGTGATAGTGGCTATATGAATGTAGATGGTTTTTCTGGAACCTTATAGGGGAGTTAGATACTAGACTATTTCGGGCAAGGCAGAAGCGCACCTTAGAATCCGAAGGAGTACTTAAACATGATTCGTAGCAAGCTAGCAATGTGATTGAGAGGTGTTTTGGGTTACAGAGAAATGTTGGGCAATATTACGATCCCTCTCCTACTTCCCAATTAGAACGCGAAATCGGATTGTCATGCGATGTTGCATACTTCACAACGTGACAAAAGTTTTAAACACATAAATATACACAACTAGTAGGACCCATCGATTTACTTAAAGAAAGACGAGATAAATTAGGAGTACAACAATAAGTGCAATTCATTTGATTTTGGAGCGTACCAGTTGTATCCAAATGGTCTTAAAAAAGCATCAATAGCATTTCAGATATTTTCATACCTATAATGGTTGCACGCATCTGTTTCGAATCGACCCGATCGGCCACGATTGTCGATTTTTATCAATCAATTTCTATGCTTATCTCCTTTGATACCCTTCCAATCCCAAGAACATCATGCTTCAACATCGTCAATTCCTCGTATCCCGACTGTAATACATGGCTAACTTCTTAAGATTGGTCTTCTTGTCATCGTTGCTTCATATATTTTGAGATGTTTGGTTATCGCCATTGAGTAGGTTACGCTTCTCGGATGTAACCATTCCAATAACTAGACATGGAGCACAACTTACCTACACTAGACTTCATCGGCCAATGATCTCCACAGATGCATCCTTGCATAACGACAATGACATTTCTCAACGTAATAGCGCAAATCGACTATTTGACCATGCCGAAAAATCCACGGTCGGAGGCATCCTACGAGAAATGGACAACATATTATATATACCCTAATACTTTTGATGCCAAATGATGATAGCTACCATTGTATCATTCGATTAGGTACATGAATATCGCCACTTCAAGATATATAATATGCAGCAATTATAGTAAATCATACTAGCATCTCACATTCAAGCCTCGGACGATCTACAATTCAATGTTAACTTTATATACCAACAAACCAATAGCATCTAACGACAAAATATAAAATTCGGACGTCTGCGTTTAACCTAATGGGGAAACCATCACTTTCGCCGAAATAAAATTTGTATCCGTGACAAAATACAGTAATAAAATACATGTGTATTTTAAAGTGTAAAACCTGCAACCAGTAGCTGCGTTCGAGAAGGAAAATGGCCCGCTCAAGGAGTGCGGTAGATCTGCGTGGGGGCTTCATCTAATGTGAAGAAGTCATCGATGTTAAAAGGATTCCAGGGTTATATTTGTAACTTTTATGCATTTGAGTGGATAATGTTGGGTTACCTGGTGTCTCCCCCGGAGACGCCATGTCCCGAGTATGGTGTGGAACAAAAATTTTCAGGGTTTCCCGATTGTCCTCGTAGCTCGGATCAGAATAGTAACACATAGACTCGTAATAGGACGGTCAAACCCGTCAATAATGACAGTTGAAGCGAGTGGCAGCTCCTCGTCCTTTTAGACTAAGTCGATGGTGTGAATGGCACTAGATCGTCACGCCGACCTCGCAGTGTACCACGGAATCAGTTCTCTAAAGATGGCTAGAGAGAATCGAGCCATCGCATGGGAGAAAAGTGTGTGCCTTTGGTGTGTGTTTTGGTGCCGTGTGATGGACGACGACGACCTCTCTTGAAATTATAAATAGTTTGCCCTATTTTATACTAAGCTAGATTCAAAAATTACAAGATCTTCTCAAAATAATGATTTCGGTTTTTTCCTCCTTAAGTTGGAGAGATGCTTTTCCATATCTTACTCTCTGAATTCCAAATCCAAACTTAAGGAAACATGCTATTATTAAAAACCAACTTAAACTATCAAGTCAAACTAAGTATCTTTAATATGATATAAAATTAAAAACTTAATCCTAGTTTAATTTCGAAATTTCAACAAAATAATAATATTTCCAAATATATTATTTCCATATTTATATTTAATTTTTAAATTACTTCCTAGGTATAATTCCAAAATCAGCTTAGGGTTAAATTCCAGTTTTACCTCAAGCCTTTAAGCACTTGGCCAAGCCCAAGTCTTAAAGTTGGTTTCATACGAAGTCTGACTTCGGTCCATAAAAGGCCCGAGGCCCATTAAGGTGCGGCCCATGACCCAAGGCCCGTTAAGGCCCAAAACACTTCTCTCCTTATCAGTACACGTTGATGATCCATTTTAAGCCTGACTCTCTAGGTTCGACTGAATCGGCAAGGGAGGAATCCAAGTCCGGTTATAACCTAGCCAATCCCGCAGTACCGATACGCTAACCCGACTCGAGCGCGAATTTCGGCCCACTCTATATTCCAGAACCTCACTATGTAGTGCTATAAACCCTTGTGTCGCAATCGAGTGAGAGTTATGGTCTATGTCAAACTCACTGAACTCGATTCTATGATAAAATGAAGACGAGGGAAATTACCAAACTACCCTCCATGTCTAACATGAGTTAGTTCAATACCTTGGCCAAGAATTTCGTAATTTCCGATCACAGTCCTCATAGGACACTTATCTTGATTACTTGCGAGACTGAATCCTTACTCGACTATCTAAACCGATTATCACAAATCTTCATCAAGACCGCATCTGGCCCGCTAACCCATGCAACAACAAATCGGGTCGAGGGGAACCAGTGACAGTCGAGGCTTCAAGTCAACTTCGTCAAAGCCCCTTTCGGACTAAGGTTCACGCAGACAACAATAGTTGTCGTCGGTCATTGACACTCCTTGAGTATAAACCACGTTCGACCGTACGACCCGTGAGTCAGTGTCCATGAAACGATTCAATCCCTTGATTATACATATAACAAATCATGACCTCCGCTTCCAAGCGGGATATCGCACATGATAGTCATCGACAAATAAGCCGTAATCGGTCATCCAGCATCCAACTGGATCCTCAGGCTTACTAATGTTCGAGTTAAGAGTCCACTGGGGCCTTCCTCTCTCGTGCTCATCGAGAACAGCGACTCAACTCGACACATTTGGAATTGTTCATTTATTGCTTTACCGGATGCTAAGTAAAGAACTCTTATATCCAATAAACGAACTACCTCAATAAACACACGAAAATATCTTAGTGCACAAAGGTCGAATGATAAATAAGCTAATGCCCTATACAATCTAATCCTCGTATATTCGAGGGCATATTCCTACAGATATCTATTGATGTTTCATGACTGAACATCATGCTACATTTCAATCAAGCAAAGTGAACATTTTATTTGGCTGTATAAGATATTTATCAACGGGCTATCACCCTCAATATTAGCTTATCCACGCAACTAAACACGTCTTAAATGAAACTGGACAAGATATGCCAAGCTACACTATCTCAAGATAATTATATCTCTTTTATGATGTTACAAACTAAACACAACCTATTGTGTAGGAAAGAAAAGCACAATTAGTGGGATGAGTGCTAAGCTCTGTTGCATTTGGTTGTTGGGATAAGGCAGGATAAGGTTATTACTATCTCTTGTTCATTATAGTGTGAATTTTTTTTAAGCCTGCTGTAAATAAAAAGCCAGGTTAACAATTTTGAGAAACAAGATAAATAAATGAGGGGCTTGGCCAAGATTATTTGCCCGACCACGATATTAATGATGTGAAATGATTAAAAAACATCCTCATTCCTCCAAAATTAAAAATCATTTTTATTTCATATGATTTATATGATAAAATTAAATAAACAACACTAGCTTATTCCTTGTTTCATGCTGATCAAAATGGTATGCATATCTTATATTTTTTATGTTAATAAGAATGGCTATTTTTATAAACTATGCATTCATGTAATAAGGTCTCGTTTGTAATTTCTAAATAATACATGAGATAAAATTTTTATTATGTTGGAAATTGAACAAGATAGTAATAGATGCATTTCTGTCAACACACTGAACGTATATCCTAGATAAATGAAAAGATAAGGCCATCTTCAACCGTACATCTACCTATCGAGTTGCTACAATACGATTCCTTCATATAGACAGTATGAATATTATCATCAAACTCTAATCATCCTCTCTATATTTTTCTCTACAGAATATTATTCTCAATATATTTCATTTTACCTCGATTATAATAAACCATTATATGTTATAATTATGTAAATAATAAATTACCAACTTAATTTTTGAAGATGTAATAAATAAGAACACTAAGTCATTTTTACAATCCTTAATTTTGTGTGATTTACAAAAAGTATTTAATTGTTATTGATAAATGAAGTATAACTAAAAGAACCTAATGACTAAAATAATATTGGAAAAATTATGCAAAATAATAAAAATAATATGGTTTACCATCAAATTAAACAAAGTTGTAGAAAATATTAAAGTAATATATTTAACTCACGCTATTGCAGTTCAAATTAATAATAGGCAACTTTTTGCAATTTTAATTGCTTAATGGTGCAATTGTAATTTTCAGGGTGAAGCCTAGTTTTGATCAATTCTTCCCCAATATTCTCATCCATTCTTCCATTATTGTCTTATGGCTTGACCTCTCCATATTCAATAACACCACAAGTCCGACCGTGTTTCTTCCCTATATAAATGGAAAAACAAAAAATAATATATCATATTGCAACAAAATTCAAATGGAAAAGAGACAGAAAAAGGAAAAATTGAAAATAAAATATCGCGTTTGCACAGTAGCCCGCTTTACACACCGTGGCACTGGAGAGGTTCCAAAGCCAAAATTGGAGTTTAACTTCCATGGAGGTGCATTGGAGATGCCCTAATAATCTCACCTTAAAATAATCTCATTTTTCTTAGCTTAAGAACTAAACGTAGCCTTGGTAAATCCAATTCCACTAAAAGAAAAGTTGAGTTATACCCAACTCTGTCGGTAAGCCAATTCCCTTACTCAACAAGTCTCGTGATTGGCTTGATTAATGATCAACCAATTTATTAATGGGTCAATTCGAAATCAGACCCCATTAAGCGTTTGATTTCGAATTCAGGGCTGTTTGAGAAAATTTTTTAGGTCCATTTTGTGTGGTGTAAAAAAGTGGTAATGAAAGATATATGAATTGGTGTAGAATGATCGTTTTGTGTTACAAATTTCAACATACTGTGTATGACAGAGCATGAAGTGGTACTGCAGAAATGAACTGGTATCTGATGATCATAAACTGATACGGATTATGGTTTTTGTGTTTCAAAATTTGAACATACTGGTATGAAAGAGCAATGAAGTAGTACTTGCAGAAAATGGGTCCTTAAACTAAATGTTTTGCGAAGAGGGCCTGAATCCTAAATGATAGTTATGTGGGGGCCTGAATGAAAATGCCACATCATAAATACTAGTTATTACATTCGTTATCAACCCTCGGATATATGCATGTCGTCCGCCGAAGACCAATGTCTCTCGACTTTCCATTATTAATAATACTATCAGGCATCAGCTCACCATAATTATATATAAGCTCGAGCTCTGAGCGGAAGACTCGACCGACTTTGAGGTCGAGATATGCTCATTTACAGCCCTAACTAATTAGGGCTTGTCACATTGCTTTACGTTGTTAAGGACTTGGGCCTAATTTACTAATATGATTGGGCTTTCCTGACAAATAAAGCCACATTAGGCAGTAAATTATTGGTAATAAAGGCATTAAAGAAAAAGATCGAATCCTTTCTCTTTCCACTTAAAAAAGCGTTGCTTTTCAAACACTATTGTTTTGTTTCCTTCCACACGCGACACTGCACACTTGAAGATCGCACGGAGATTTTGATGTCACGCTACTTTTCCGAAAGAGTATATCATTTTCTAGATATTAGCACTAATGATGTCTCCCATTAGCAAGTGTTTTTGTCAATTTTAATTATCTCTTTCTAGAAATTAGCATCTGATAATGACTCCATGAGCAAAGTGTTTCGTGAATTACTCGTATTCAAACGTTATGTGGTCGACTGTCTCCTATTGTTTCGAGTGTTTATAATCAAATGAAATGATTATTATTAGTTGCCACATGGTACCACGTAGGCTCTCTGCCCCGCAAGCGTTACCTGACACATTCACTTTAGGTTTAAATATTAATAAAAATTACATCAGAATAATACAAATACTATATACAAAAAAAATAGTGCTGAAACGAAAGTTTTTTATAAACAATTTCCAAGGGGTAAAGCACTCACATCCACGCTCCATCTTGTAATATTCAACATATAAGACCGTCTCACCCATATCATAAAAATACAATTAAACTTCGTATTATAATTGTTGAAGAATAAGACCGAAATCCCAAATATTCCGAGCTTGAATTCGTGTGATTGAATTGGGTTCTCAGATTTTGTGTATGCGATTTGTGAAGGAGTAACAGTAGCGAAATTGAAAATGTAAACAAGAAGGATTTTACGTGGTTCGATCTTTCGATCTACGTCCACGGACAAGAACAAGTTTCTGATTATTCTATGGGAGAGATTACATCAATTACAGAGCTGCACACACCCCACCTATTTCTCTATTACAGCTCAAATTATGAAGAAGATGACAGTGACTTTTCGCCGCGCGCGCTGTTCCTTTCATAATCAAGAATCGTGTTGACGTTTTTCTAACTATCCAACGCACTCTTATTAGAACCGTTGCTAGCTTCCACTTTTAGCTTCAGCGATTTCCATATCAGTGCTTCGGTGACTTCTGCCACTTGCAAAGCTCGATTTGTTTCATTTCCAGCAAATCAAAACTTGCTTAATTCCTTGGCTGAGCAACAGATTTGATCTTTGCTCTTCACATATCTCCACCTCAAAGTCAATCTTTGTCCTTGTCCTTGGCCTATATTCCGTCTTCTCAGTAAAGAGGCACACATGCGAATGATCTCAAGCACACATCAGATTTGGTGCTTGAGACCATTTCAGCTGTCATCTTCATTTGCCGCAGCTCCTTGCTCGGCTGCTTTTCCCTAGCTACAAAGCGATTGTTGTCATTCCTCCTTGTCTCAGCTTCATTTCCAAACAAGTTTTACCCAAAACCAACTCCACCTGCAGCTGTAAAAGCATAAGCAACACTGTCAGCGCATCCATAGCGAGTTGGAGCTTTCACTTCCCTTCTTGTCCTGTCTCTAACCAGGTTGTTAGTCTTGATTGTTTCGCTCTAGCTCTCGTCTTCTTGAACCTCACCTAGCTAGTTATCAATTTCAGCCACCCGCTTCAGGATTTTCATCACCCTCCATATAAACAGCCCTTTCAGGATTCCCTGCTACTGAGCTCTTAAACATTTCCCTGGTGCTGCTCATGTGATAAGAGCATCCGAGTGCAAGATCCAAGCCATGTCAGAATCAGTTTCACCCACTGTCAACACTTCTGCAGAATCATACCCATCCATTAGAAATGATGCTTCAGCTGCATAGTTTCGTGTGTTTCTGAACTCCTTATGCTTGTTTGGACATTGCCTCTTCAGGTATCCTTCCTCATGGCAGTGAAAGCATTTAAACACCTTTTCTTGACATCCCTTTTCTTCCTTTCTTGCTCGGCTTCTTATCAAATCTTGCCTTAACAACCAGCCCCTCTGCAGCCCCCGACTCCACCTCGATCTTGGTATCGGTCTTATTATTTAACACCTTCGAATGAACTGCGGACTGTACATCATCTAATGTCACAATCACCCTCCATAGAGCATCGATTTTTTAAAGGTTGAATAACTCTTAGGCAACGAGCAGAGAAGCAGCAAGCCTGGTCCTCATCCTCGTCTTTATCCCAATATTTTCAGATCGAGTAGCAGCTTGCTAATTACATCCATATGCTCATCAATCGGCTTGTCTTCCACCATCCGATATGAATACAGAGCTTGCTTTAGATAGAGTCGATTACCAGTCTTGGTCATGCAAAGGCTCTCCAACTTCTTCGAAGATCCTTAGCTGTCCTCTTTTTCGACACCTTTCTCAGAACATTGTCACTGAGGCTCAAATTATGATACTCCAGCCTTTTGCAACGTCTTCGAGTCCGCCGGCTCGGCCGCCGTTCCCACAGGCACCTCTTTCCATCCTTCGTCACTATCACTACCTCGTCATCCTTGATCGCATCTTCTAATCCCTGATGGATCAACAAACGCTTCCATCTTTACCCGCCACAGCCCGAAGTCATTTGCGCCGGTAAATTTGTTTATGTCGAACTTCGAATTCATCGTGTGTGTCGATCAACGCTAACCGCACCAATTGTTGAAGAATCAGACCGAAGTCCCAAATATTCTGAGCTTGAATTCGTGTGATTGAATCGGGTTCTCGGTTTTTGTGTATGCAATTTGTGAACGAGTAACAGTAGGCGAAATTGAAATATAAACAAGAAGGATTTACGTGGTTCGATCTTGCGATCTACGTCCACGGACCAAGACCAAGTTTCTGATTATTCTATGGGAGAGATTACATCAACTACAGAGCTTCACACACCAACGCTATTTCTCTTTACAGCTCAAATTAAGAAGAAGCTGAACAGTGACTTTTTCCGCGGCGCGCGCTGTTCCTTTTAATAATCAAGAAATCGTGTTGAAGTTTTTCTAACTATCCAACGGACTCTTATTAGAACTATAGCTAGCTTCCACGTTTTAGCTCCAGCGATTTCCATATCAGTGCTTCGACGACTTCTGCTCACTTGCCAAAGCTCGATTCTGTTTCATTCCAGCAAATCAAAACTTGCTTAATTCCTTAGCTGAGCAACAGATTTGATCTTTGCTCTTCACAATAATGATTCCAACATATTATAATTATTAATATTTAAAAATTAACTAAATTTAAATTGGTATAATTATTGAATAAAATAGAACAATATAAACTACAACTGTACTTTAGAGTTGAAATTTATCTGAAGTCTACAACTAGAGTACGTCTGCTCATCAACACACTATTATTACTGAATAGGAGTCTCGTTGGAGTAGAAACGTACTCTATTTTAGTGTGTTACACAAAATAAATTATTCGTTAGAGATGCTTTTTAAGGAAAGATGATATCATTAAGAGAGAAACAAAAATCCTAAAGACAAATAGAAATGAAGTTTAAATTTCACCAAAAGAATGAAAAAAAAAAACAATTTTCGCGTGCACTCTTTTGAAGATGCTTATACCACAATTTTCATGATTTATTTTAAGAACACATTCGTTCCGCATGCGTACATACATAAAGCTCTTAGAAGCTCATTTTCATTTCATCACCACCAAACAAAGACAAGACAAAAACCCCAACGATAATGTCTAAAACCAAACTCTCCATCGTTTTTTCTTCTCATGACCAACCTCGTAACATGCCACGAACACCATCGAAACGACGACGTAGAAGACTTCACCTTCTCACAGCACTCTCAAAATCCCAAATGGGCCTAATCAAGAATCGCCAGAAGCTCAGCCACCTCCACTTCTACTTCCACGACATCGTCTCCGGCCAACACCCTACCCGCCGTACGAGTCGCCGCCGGCCCAACACCAAATCATCTCCAACGGACTTCGGCTCCATCGCCGTCATCGACGACCCACTAACCTTAACCCCAATTTAACCTCAAAATTGTCGGAAAGGCGCAGGAGTTTACGTCTCGGCGGATATGAGCAACGTTGGGCTTTTGATGTCGATGAACTTCGCCTTTACTGAGGGGAAGTTAAATGGGAGCTCACTGAGCGTATTGGGAGGAACCACGTGATGAATGAGGTGAGGAATTGCCGTCGTCGGCGGCAGCGGCGTTTTCAGGTTTGCGAGGGTTTGCTCAGGCGAGGACGAAGGAGCTTGATCTCAAGACTGGCGATGCAGTTGTGGAGTACAACGTTAATGTCTTCCATTATTGAATCGAAGACGACGATGATCGTTTTTCTGCTTTTTTGAATTTATCTTTTTGTTATTGCACGGGTTAATCTTGGCTCATTTATGATTGAACTTCGAACCGATCGATTTTGCTCAGCAATCTTGCTCGAAGTAAAAATATTAGCTTGTTGTCCCTAAATTTATCGTATTGTTTGTTTATTTTCTACAATTTCGAGCTGAATGTTCAAAAATTTAGAAATAAAAGTCCTTTAAACTTAGGTTGGCTACATGATTATTTTACAAAAATAAGAGCATTTTAATTTAATCATGGACTTGACGGATCTTAGGAGTAGCAGAAAATTAATTACGTCACCATTTTGAAAAGTGAAGGAAATACAACAGACATTCCCCTTTATTTATTATTTATCCTATGAGGGAAAACAATCTCCATTTTTTTCTTTGCCTAAGATCCCACCGCCAGGATGAAATCATCTATCTACCACAATGTTTTTTCTCCCCTTCGTGGAGCCTTTTCTCTCCCCTCGTGGAAGCATTTTCCTCCCTTGTGGAGTTTTTCCTCGGGGTTATTTTTCCCTTTTTGGGGCATTGGAAACGGATATTGTGCCATCACTGGTCATCTAAGTAGAATAGTCAATTATGTTGTAACATTTGGTTATTACTCCATTGCATCTTTGTATCCATCTTGGATTATGAATGAAATCCATCTTTTAGAAAAAACTAAAGAATAATATTTGGAGGTATATTATTTAGAGCTTTTGTAATGAAGTATAGGGACTGTTTTTATAGATTAGAACGACAGATGCATTAATTATTTTATTTATACTGGTTAATGTCATATTTATTTTGTGATTGTACTTGGAGAGATTTTTTAGGTTCTACTATTCACACTCCTTGGATAAAAATACTATTCATACCCACCTAGTATTACTTTTTTATTCTAACTTTTTAATAACATTGGAATGTTATATATTTAAATTACTCGCTACTTTTACATTTATTAAAAATATCATATTTTAAATTTATGAACATTATTAATTAACTTAATAAAATAATCATATATCATGATATATATTAACTTAAACAATAATCATTGAAAAAGATTTATAAGTTAATTTAGCCATAAAGACAATTATATATAATAATAATAATAATAATAAAGATACAATATCTATATAATATATATATTCTAAGTATAAACAATATGACAAATAAAAATTAATATATTTATTTTTACGTTTGTGCAGAATTAAGATATTAAATTATACATGAAGTTATTCTGCTAAGATCAGTAGAAAAAAATTAGTACATGCTAGGTTAAAGATATCTGTTTTTGGATTGTATGTCATTAATGTGTGAAAGAATACAAATATGAACTAGTCAAATTTGATAAAAAAAAAAAAAAACACTATATAATATTTAATGGGGTGTATTTAGTAATAGGGGGTGTGAATAGAGGTATCCATTTTGTTTACAAGTGATTATGTTGTGTTGTGTAAAGAGTAAAGACATGTTTGAAAGTATTTAATCAAATATTTGTTTATCTCTTACATTTTTCTAATATACTACAATCGTATTAGCATAACATTTAATAGTTATATTATTTTATTAACGAAACAGTTTAATAGCAATTAGATGCGGATTTCTTCCAAGTCAGGTCAAACATTTGCGCGCACACGTCATCTTTTACAATAACTAACTAGTCAATGCTAGAGTCAAAGGTCATAATTTGTTAAATTTTAAACCAAATACGTCGTAAAATCTAGAATATTAGACACTTCAAAAGGCAATAAAGTTACGGGGCATTTTCATTTCAGGCCTCCACATAACTATCATTTACGATTCAGACCCTCTTGGCAAAAAATTTAGTTTTAAGGACCCATTTTCTGCAAGTACCACTTCATTGCTCTTTCATATCAGTATGTTCAAATTTTGTAACACAAAATCATATTCAGTACAGTTTATGATCATCAGATACCAGTTTATTTTCTACAGTACCACTTCATTGCTCTGACATACCAGTATGTTGAAATTTGTAACACAAAACGATCACTCTATACCAGTTCATATATCTTTCATACCACTTTTTTACACGACACAAATGAGTCCTTTAACCTAAAAAATTCTCAAATAGGGCCTGAATTCGAAATCAAACCCTTAATGGGACCTGATTTCGAAATTGACCCGTAAAGTTAAGCATGGATGACTTCCTATTAGGCGTGGCAATAGAGCGGATATGGGCGGGTTTGCCGGACCCGAGACCCGACCCGGTTACTTTTCCTTGGACCCGGGACCCGCCCCGCCCTACTTCGGGTCTAGACCCGTCCCGCTCCAGGTCAGACCCAGCGGGGCGGGTCCAACTCGCCATACCCGTTATATTGATTTTTTTATTTTTTTCTTTCTTTTTATTTTTAAAAGATAAAATGCATAAATGTAGTGCTTGAGACTCGAACCCGCGACCTTACTTTTTTGATACCAAACCTCTACCGAAACTCCTTTAGGGCAACTATGAGCCTCTCTATTTCGCCCTTTAAATGACAGTATTGTTAGTATGGCGCCCATATTTATTATGATAATGACAATATAAATTAGAATGAGTTCAGAAGGCCCTGAAGTTCCGGTCGCGGGCCTTCTCATCGCCGGATGCCTTTGTGCTAAGCTCAGGATCTCTCCGGGATTATTGTATGTTGGCATGAACCTTTGCGAGGCCCTTGAAAAAGATCCCCAAGGCTCCCTTCTTCTTTGCGTGACAACTCGGTTTTCCTTTGTTTGAGGGGCGCCTGGGTGGTTCTAAGATCCCTTTACGACTTATATTTCGTCCTGCTTGTCTTCATCATCTCAGGCCTGTGTTTTAGGTCCTGGCTATTCCTCAACACGTTTGGCAGTTTCTGGAGGTCCTCTTCTGCGAATTGTGGATCTAGGTTCTTCAATATGGACAAATCTTCCTCCATCGACGTCTCGCGCATTTCGTTTTGTCCCAACAGAAAGAAGGGAAAAATCATCAGGACAACTTCGCACAGTAGCAGTAAAATTACTCACGCCTTCAACTCGAAAATTCCCACAGACGGCGCAATTTGATAAGGGGCTCTCCCAATCAACGAAATTTATGTGTGGGTAAATTTTTATATAGAGGTAAGATTTATTTATTACAATGTTAAATATGCGCGTAAGGTGCTGTTTAGTGAGGGATGTGAAGGGGACGTGAAAGGGACGTAAACGAAAAGGCACGAGGATATACGTGGTTCGAATCCTATTGGATTCTACGTCCACGGGGCGCTGCGGAAATTTATTTCACTCTACTTTTACGAATTACTGATTGACACGTGGTGTAATGTGCAAGTGCGACAAGTGATAAAATAAAACGTATACCTATTAACTATCACCGACGTGCGATAGGCAGTGGACCTATCGTTTGTAGTGCAGAGTGAGTAAACGAGTATCGAACACGAGGAATAAACTAAGTACTAGTATTAACCTATCGACTCGATATTTAGCCTAAAAAAATATATAGATTTTTATATGGACTATCCTAACAGATTACTTCTAAGTCAAGTAGAGATCGACAGAACACGCCTAAAACTGGTAAGAAGCTTTCAGATAATAAAGATGTGCTCGGGATTCGAATCCCGCTAGGTATATCGCCTAATACAGTAAGTTATCGTTCCTATGTGATTCTGACTAGATCGCAGTAATTTCCTACCGCTAACGAACTTGCAGTCGCCCTAAACGCTCGCGGGGATGTACAGTTCAGTAATTACTAATGGCGAGGAATCGAGTATTTGCTTTCGCCCCATACTTGAATCCTATCTTCTATGAACGGCCTAATCGTTATTTAGCTGTCGCCCTAAACGATTTTCCACACGATCACTTTAACACATAGACATATTTAAGTGACAAACAATTTCATAGATAGATAAATAGTCATACACACGAGTCACGATCACATATGTCTTTAATTACAAATAACTTAGCGTCATCTAATCTCAAACACATAGGGAATTTAGCTACTCATAATAGATGAGAAAACAGCGAAAGAATAGAGAACAGAGAAGGAAGACTCATGATCTTGAGTACTGGTGAATTATTCGTACTAGCGCGATGAATCTTCGTTCTTTTATCAATTGGGCGTGATTGCGTCGTTGCTCCGTCCTCTTGCGCTCAGGGACGTAATTAGGTGTTCTTTTGGCTCTTCTTTCGTCTCTGGAGAATTTAGGGTTGATATCTGGTGAGAATCCCTTTTTCTGAGTCGAATTTGAGCTTTTATTAGGAATTTTCGTCGGTCACGGCATGGGACATGGGCCGTCACAGCCGTGGACCATCACCGACTCAAATCGGTCAACTCTCTGCCATGTGTCACGGCCAAGTGCACTGGGCGTCACGGCCGTGACCTACTTCAATCGAACTGTCTGCCATGTGTCACGGCCAGGTGCATTGGGTGTCACGGCCAAGTGCAGAAGGTGTCACGCCGTCACACCTGACAGTGTTCTTCATTTGTGCACCGTTTTGCCTCGTTTTCGCTCGTTTTCGCCCGAAACTCGTCATAAGCTCCTTCATATAAGAATAAGTGTAAATATGGCGAATAAATGCATAAATGATTGATAGAGCTCAATTCCAATTAAATACTACGATAAACGCATTAAAGTACGTTTATCAAACCTCTCCCCACACTTAAGCATTTGCTTGTCCTCAAGTAAATTAGAATTCAGAGAAGGCATCTAATCAGGATAATGGCACGATTGTTCGCAATTTATCATCAAAGCATAGAAAGCACGAAACGAAATCAGCAAGCAATCATGAACGTCGCACTAATGACCTGCACCTGTCAACCTGAGCTTCCCTAGCACTGCAAATCGAGACTTATACCTCACAAGGATTCACTCAATTCACTCAAGTGTATAGGCTAGCATATTATGATCGCTCAATTCGTGCACTAGTCCAACCCCTACCATAAACTTGCAAGCTAATCGCATCTCTACTATTCAAAGTGGCAAGTATAATCTGGGGTCTTTTCAGGGGGAAACAGGTCGAGTAATCATGGAACGACAAGCATATATAATGAACACTTTAATCTTAGAGCTAGGACACGTAAGCAAAAATTATCAAAGAACACAGTATGATCAAACAGACAGTCCACGTCCCACATAAAATTCAACGTTCTCGCTCTGAAATCCTAGACTTTTCTGCCCGACCCTCTCGACTCAGTTCCCTTCTATTTTCTGCCCTTTCACCTTAGTTACGCTCTACTTTTGTGCACTGCCCTTATTCCCTAAAAACATCAAGGTTCGCTTTTGTCGCAAAGAATACATCGTCACAGCGAATGCCGTGTACCTAGGGATACTTATTACCAAAACCTTTATCTTGCCAAAGGGTTATGAGCAGCTTATGCAAGGGATCGGGTCATTTCAGAAAACGGTCAAGTAAGGCACGAGTCATTTCATGAACAGCAGAGAAGAACATGAAATCATACACTGAACAGTAACTCTCACGTTCGACTTCTGCTCTATTCTAATCAACTCAGGTTCATAAAATCTCTGGGGGCTTATTCGGGTCAGTAGCTTCTATAACATAGGTAAGCAATGAATAGGCTCAGGCTCAAGTGGCCAACTAATGCCCTCATCATTTTCACACTAACGCACCGAAACAGTTTCAGCACGTATCATGCAAGCAGTTCTAGAGACATATAGGCTAGGCACGTCACAAAACTAAGAAAAATGAGCATAAGCTCGTCAGGCTCAAACTCTCACAACGTAAATGGGTTATGTATACGAATCTCTCAAAGCAGCGCTATATCTACTCAGGCAGACACGATTCAATCAGTCATGCAGATCCTAAATTGTTCATAATAATTTAACAATGCAGACTAACTCGAGATAAGCGCAAAAAATCGTGCCTGAGTTCAATAATTCATGCCTTTCCAACGAACTTAACGACTCACGGACACGTCATAATTTTAAATTTTCAAAGTAAGTTCTCAAACTAAATTCCCCTCCCCACACATAAGTCTGTCGTTGTCCTCAACGTAAAAAGGATAAAAGGAAGGAAAAAGAGTTCGGGACTCCCCTGACGAAAAATGATGTGGTCGTGAAGTAGTCGTGACTTAGCGCGTGAAGGTCGTGTTGTAACCCGTTATGCGTTGGCGCTAGCTAAAGAGGGAAATAGACATTAAAAGAGAGTAGTCATTGATTAACTATAAACATAGTTATAAGCATCAAAGGTAGAAACAAGGTAAAAACACACGCGACTACGCAAGCAACGAAATGTCGTAAAAAAAAGCGAAAATCCCTAGGTGGCGGCGGTGGCGTGCGGTGATGGTGGCCTCGGGCGAAGGAGGACATCGATGGCTTTGAATACTTGAGCGCTGTGTCCATGGCTTGAAGGGCTGGTTATAGCGCTCTAGTTCTTCTTCGTACCGGCAGTGGGC
The DNA here is from genome assembly GCA_027422505.1 of Craterostigma plantagineum. Lineage (NCBI taxonomy): Eukaryota > Viridiplantae > Streptophyta > Magnoliopsida > Lamiales > Linderniaceae > Craterostigma > Craterostigma plantagineum. The sequence continues at coordinate 1,159 of JAPQWV010005013.1, read as the reverse complement.
TTCTTCGTTCTGGCGCTCGTACTCTTCCTGTCGGCGCCGATACTCTCGTTGTATCGCCGGGCCTCTTCGTCCCTTTGCAGCAACTTCGGCGTTCATGCGCATCATGTCCTAGCACAGTGCTTCGAGGTCCGCCGTTGACGCGTACGGGCAACGTCGAATCGCCCTGATGGTAACCGGAGGAATAGGAGGGCCCTGCAGTCGTCGTGTCTGTCTCCATTGGGTAAGGCTTCGAGGTAAAGCTGATCGCGGGGACCGCTACGTGGTCCGTCTGGCCACGATACATCTCGTGCCAAATGTACACCTTGTGTGCGTGAGTCCAGGTGGGCGCCTTCACCAGCATCTTCATTTTGACGAGCATCTCCTCGTTCAGGGGTTGCGCCACCGACTACATCCATCTCGGGTGCGTCCTAGGGCCACCGTCGAAGTCCCCAAATGACTTTAGTGATGAGAGCTCCCACGGAAATCTTGCCATGGCTCCTCGCTTCCGCCTGAGCAGTGAAAGCGTGGGCCAGCGCCATTCCAAATGGACCCGTTCGCCTCGTTGCATCTTAACCAGGTAGAAAATGTCGCAGAGCGTGATTGCTCCGTGCGAGTCGCCCCTCGGTGTGAGCGAGGTCGTCAGGGAGGCGGTGGTGTAGCGCAGGCCTGGCTCCGGAGCGCAGCGCCTTCGAGGTCTTCGGGTTGTACTCTGGCTCGCCTGGTCGAGCGATGTCGGCCCAGCAACCCAGTCGACCTCCTCGTTCCTGAAAATAGAATCTGTGGTGCATGTCCGGGAATGGTCCGTCGTGGCCGAAAATGGTATTGGGCTCCCAGTGCACGGAGAGGTCTTCGACGTTGAAAGAATGGTTTTTTCGTTGAATGCGCGGAAGCTGACCCCTCGGCTGCACTCCTCGTGGGAGAAGGTGGTAAGGAACTCCAAGGTGAGTTCCTTGTACGCCGCTTCGTCGATGTTGAAGAATGTCCCCCTCCGCTGAGTGAGAGGTACTGGCAACTTGCTGGTCGATGTTTGTGCTTCGCCAGCGTTCATGATCTATCTGGTCCATGGAGATGAATTCCATGGCCTTCAGCTTGTTGTACAGAGCCGTCTGAGTGTCCTCGGTGAACAGACCCATGGCTTCTAGCAATGTCGGTGGGGGTCCTCGTCGCCTTTGGCGAACGG
>JAPQWV010005012.1:0-23831 GCA_027422505.1 Craterostigma plantagineum | reverse complement strand
ATGGAAGACGAAGAAATAAAGCTCACCATTCTCATATCTTTCCTTCCTTTCGATGTCCAAGCCAAATTAATTCCACGAAGTCCCTTTCATTCCAGGACGACGATCTTTCGTGTAGGTGAAATGATTAAAAACGCCTCGATCACAGGAAAATGACATAAAATTGCTTGTGTTGACTTGAGAGATATAAATATAAAATCCCAAGTTAGAAATAATAGAGTGCTAGAGTGAACCTAGTGAGAGTTGTCGAAATGGACCATTCTATAAACTTAGGACTTTAAATTGACGACATGACTTGACGGCATTTTACCTTTCAAATGTCTTGTGAAATTTTAGGTGTGACGTTAAAAAAAAAAAACAAAATAGTAATATATATAGTTAATGATAATATTTTTTTAAAAAATAAAAAAAAAACTGAAAACAAATCGCACATTATGTCATGCAAATAAATTTTGCATCTACTTTGAATTTATAAAACGCGAATATTTGTTCTTGTTAATACCCTCGCGCAACATTTCGAATACATGATTAGGAGGCCATGTATCTAGGCTAAATTGTCTAAATTGCGCGTGACATGTTTGGTACTTGCAATTGATTTTATGTGTTTTCATGTTAAATCAATTGTGATGCGTCATTTGAGGGGGGAGATATATCATGTTTTAAGCTTCAAATATTTTTGATGATTTTCTTGAAGTGTTGCGGAATTTTTTCGAGGACACTCAATAAGGAGGACTTCATGATTCTTCATGATATGGAGCTAACGACATTGGTATAACAATTCGGGGGGGGGGGGTGGGTGGGGGCTGATTAAAACAATTGCTTCCTAATTAACTCTAATTTTCTCGACATTTTGCTCTAAGTATTGCAGATTTTCAAAATTCAACTTTTGAGCCAAAAGTCATTGTTCAGAATTACAGAGAGTTAATTGCATTTATTTTAATACATAAGCGAGTCAATTAGTGGTTATAAACTACTTTAGGGGTTAATCTGAAAAAGCAGAAACCTACGATCGAAAAACTGGATCGACAAAAGTAATTTTCGCTTCCAGTTTCTCTAGAGCGAAAATCTTGAAATGGGCCTGTCCAATCGCGAACCCAACTTATCTAGTAAGCCCATTAATGCGAAAATTACTTTTTGCAGTCGAAATACTTTATCACACGCAAAACCCTCAATCGAAAATCTGTAGAATATAGATTTTAATTGTGCTGTGATTTAATTAGTTGTCCTTGTAATTAGGGGCGTTATTTGTAATAGTCCTTAGATTAGGACTAGTTTGATATTTATACCAAGTTTGTTTGGTATAAATACATGTACAAACATATACAAAAAATTGGAGAATTGATCGATAGGCTGCCAAATCCAATTCTAGAGAGAGAAACTCAGAAATCACCCTCACTCTACTCGAATTCTCTCTCGGTGTTCTTCATTGAAGGTTTTCGATCGAAGTTAATTTCATACAATTCTAATCAAATTCCTTAGGATTTGAGTCTAGAATCATAGGAGATGATAATTGAGGACCTAACAATTGGTATGAGAGCAGATTCGTTCTGTTTTGAATCGAAATTGCTAGAAATCAGATCGAAATTTTTTTTGGAACTGTTCCGTGCGAAGAACAGTTTACGCGCGAAAATTAATTTCGATTCGATAGCCTAAATTTTGTGCTTATTTGATCAATCGCGATTAGATAAGTAGCGTTCAGAATCAGGATTTAGATCGAATTTTGATTCTGAGATTTTACTGTTTGCGCGAAGAACAGTTTGAATGTGTTATGATTTTTGCAAAATTGAATATCATTTGCTTCAAAACATGTTTAATCACCTCTTCGTTAGGGTTCAGTAGCTAATTTCGAGCATATACCCGAAATTTCAACGATCAATTTTCAGTGTTGCTTGAATTCTGTGTTAAATTTATATTCTGTGAACTGTTGCATAATTTCAATTTTTCTCACTAAGTTTTTAGATCGAAATAGTTTCTCGATTGAAAAACAACGCGCGAACAACTTCTCAATTAGGATACAAATTAGAAACAGAAGTCGCTACTGCTAAGGACGATTTGAGTGTAAAGGTTTTACGAGCGTTAATTTCAGCGAGAATTTTTTCCGAGAGATTTTTAATAGACTTTAGCGTGCGAAATTTTACCAATCGAAAAACTTTCTCGGGCAGACTCTCTAGTTTGACCAAGCGAAAAATCTTTTAGGATCGCAAAACCCAAAACCACTTCTCCGAAAGTGAAATGGGTTATTAAAACTCCCTCAAGTAAAATTTAGGAATCGTATCTTAACCTAAAACTATATCTGCTAATCTGAGAGGACCCATGCTTAAGTGGGTACCTAAAGCTCTCTAACGTGTTTTTGCAGATCCATCATGTGTGGTACCTCGACTCAGGTTGCTCCACACACATGACTGGAAGTCAAGAGCTGCTGAGCAACTACAAAGACCGACCAAACGGCAAAGTCAGATTCGGAAACAATGATTCAGCTCCCATTCTTGGATGCGGGGATATTATTTTGGAAAATCTGACGATAAAAGTTGTCTCTTATGTGAATGCCTCCGCTATAACTTGTTCAGCATAGGACACGTAACTCCTCTACGGACTTCGGAAATCGAATCTTTACACGATCAACCTGACGTCCGTGCGGCCCTCGACAGCTGTACGCCTCATTTCTCAGACTGTCGTACGGAGGAACAACTTATGGTATCCACGAATATCTCATCTGAATATGAAAGCTCTCCAATGCCTTTCTACGAAAAAGTTGGTTCACGATCTTCCAACTATACTACTACAAAATGAGCATCAATGTTCGGCATGTCAATTAGGAAAAATGAAGCGAGCGTCTCATCATCTCAAGAAAATTGCGTCTACCTCTCGCCCATTGGAACTAATCCACATGGACCTCTGTGGGCCAATGCAGACACAGAGTATCAATGGACGCAAGTACGTGCTAGTTATCGTCGATGACTTCTCTCGCTATACTTGGACAAAGTTCCTCCGAACCAAAGATGAGACAGGGGACTTGATTATCAACTTTGTGAAAACTACTCAGAATCTGCTGCAACAGACTATTCAAGTTATTTGAACAGACAACGGCACTTTGTTCAAGAATAAATATCTCAGTGCATTTTATCAGAAACTTGGAATTAGTCAACAATTCTCAGCCACAAAAACACCTCACAAAATGGGGTCGTTGAAAGGAAAAACAGAACCCTACAGTGGAAGCCGCTCGTACAATGCTGATCCACTCCGTCCTTCCACACTTTTTTTGGGCTGAAGCAGTGAATACCGCATGTTTTACCAAAAACAGGACGGTGGTTCACAAACATTTCAACAAGACTCCGTACGAGATTGTCAATAAGAGAGTACCCAACATCTCATTCTTTAAAGTCTTCGGGTGCAAGTGCTTTGTGGCGAATGACAGAGAGCAACGTGCAAAGTTCGACCCTAAAGCATTCGAAGCAACTTTCGTCGAGTATTCTTCAACATCAAAAGCGTACCGAGTATACATCAAGTCGAACCGCACGATTAAGGAAAGATATAACGTCATTTTTCATGAAGTGAACGAGATGGCTTCTGAACAAACCAGTTCAGGACCCGTGCCTAACCCGTCGGCTTCTGAAGACAACATCTCAGAACCCGTATTCACTGGTGTGTTGGCACAAAATCAACAGAAGATGGCAACAACTCAGCAATCAATGCCAGACGAAGCGCTTAGACTTGTGTTAGAAGACTTGGATTCCCTCTTTGAGCCTCTCACCGTCAATACTATACCCGACGAGGCCTATGTACCAAGTTCTTCAACAGTCCCTACCTCACCCGATTCAGATTTGCCACAGCACATTGGAGATCCAACCATGGGTGTTGAGGAAGAATCATCGGAGTCGCTCCCTCCCATTGCAGATATGGAACTTCCTCACACAAATGAACAATCGGAGATCATTGGAAATCTAGACCCACAAATGGCTGATGCTTCATCTTCAGCTTTGCCACATGAGCGCAAGTGGACTAGAGGTCGCCCGGTTGATCAGATAATTGGCGATCCTTCGAGCGGAGTAAGCACACGGCATAAACACTGCTGCTTGTTAAGCCAAAACGAGCCTACTAAAATAGCAGATGCACTACGAGACCCGGATTGGATAATTGCAATGCAAGAGGAAATCAACCAATTCGAACGTCTTCAAGTGTGGAAATTAGTACCACGTCCGCATGGGAAACTATCATCGGGACAAAATGGGTATTTAAGAACAAGAAGAATGAAGCTGGCGAAGTGATCAGGAACAAGGCACGATTAGTTGCAAAGGGATACAACCAACAGGAAGGCATTGACTACGACAAAACGTATGCTCCTGTTGCATATTAAGGACTTCAAGTCATGCAGCTCAATGATGGAATATTTATCTGTCAAACAAAGTATATTAAGGACATTCTGAAAAAGTTCCATCAAGATCAGAGCAAGCCTCTCAGCACTCCCATGTCAACAAGCTGAAAGTTGGATGCTGATCCCACAGGAAAATAGGTCGACATCACACTCTACCGCAGCATAATTGGATCTCTTCTCTATCTCACTTCGAGCGGCCGGATATCATGTTTGCCACTTGTCTTTGTGCTCACTTCCAAGCCGATCCCAAAGAATCCCACATGCTCGCGAAGCACATTCTTCGCTACCTTAAGGGCACATCTACCTTAGGACTATGGTATCCTAAAGGTACGAATTTCAAACTTAACGGCTATACTGATGCTGATTATGCAGGTTGCCGAATGGACAGGAAAAGTACCTCCGGTGGCGCTCAATTTCTAGGCGAAAAGCTAGTTTGCTGGTCATCCAAAAAGCAAAATTGCGTCTCAACTTCGACGGCTGAAGCTGAATACGTCACAGCCGCAAGCTGTTGCTCCCAGATGCTATGGATGCGGACTCAGCTTCACGACTATGGGTACAATTTAAATAATATACCCATATATAGTGATAGTCAAGTGCCATTGCGATTACGTGCAATCCTGTTCACCATTCACGCACGAAACACATAGACACTAGATATCACTTTATCAAAGATCACGTTGAAAAAGGCACCATTGACATGTACTTTGTGAACACGGAATATCAACTAGCCGACATTTCACCAAGGCATTGGATGAAAAACGATTCCAATTCCTTGTCGGAAATTTAGGCATGTTGAATTAGGCGTGGTATTCACGGCCTGATCATTCACTTGGCCGTGACATGCTCTAGAGCGACGCGAAGCAAACACGATGATTGTCACTGACCGTGATAAAAATGCCAGGCCGTGACATACGGAAATCTATAAAAGCCGATTGCGATTCAAAAGAGGAAAAGACGATTCAGAACTTAACCTAACATATAGAGATGAAAAAAGATTCCAAGAACGGAGAATTCCACTCGAGAAGCGTAAAGGCGGATCAACGTCGAAATCACGCCGAATTGAACGAGGACAAAGATTGACCCACAATTCCATCCCTGATTCATCAGTACTCAAGATCATGAGTCTTCATCCCTGTTTTTCTATTCCTTCGATGTTTTCTCTCCGTTAATTATGAGTCTAATCCCTTAAATGTTTGGGAGTAGATGAACGCTAGGTTAATTCGTTTCTTTAGATGTAGTTTATCGTGACTCGATGTTTTGACTATTATCGATCTACGAATGTTCTTCTTTTAATATGTCTATTTTTAAAGTGAATTTTACAATCCTTAGGGTGACATAACAACGATAGGCTTTAGAAGATAGGATTCAAGTATAGGGCGAAACCCATTTCGATCCTCGCCGTAGTAATTCTGAATATTAGATTCCCGCGATGTGTTTAGGGCGACAATCAAAGCGTGAGTGGGTAGGAAATTACTGCTAACTAGAAAAATCACGTAGAAGAAGGCATTGTCTAGTCAATAAACATAGCGGGATTCGAATCCCGATCACATCTCAATCATCTCAAAGCACTCTTATCAGTCGGCTTATTCTCTTAGTCGCTCTTAATTTAGGATTGATGTGTTAGGAAATTCGTAAAACAATCTGCGCACTTTTTTAGGCTTGATCGAGTCGATAGGGATTACTAGCAATCAGTCCATTCCTCGTGTTCGATACTCGTTTACCACTTTACTGCACTACAAAATTGATAATCACTGCCTATCTCATGTCGGGATAGTAAGAGTATTCATTATGTATAACTTGTCGCACTTGCACATATATTAGCACACTAATGTCGATCAGCCACGATATGTTGTCCATCCACCAATAGTATTTTGATCTTAAGCTTCGACCATTTCCAAGAGTACAAGTGAGTGTTGAGGCCCAAAGATCCATACCTTTGAGATACACTCCATGATCTACCCATAGTTGGAGTTTACTCGAACTGTTGGGGTGGGACCGATTAATCGAGCCGGCTCCCGAACAGCGCACGTAGTGATAGCGGAAGCGCGTTAACCGAGCGGCGTAGGGTGCGAATTTTCGATTTTCAACATCTAAATTCGATCTTAACGCTTCAGCTTCTCCCGAGTGCTCAAGATACTTCTTTGAGCCTAGGAGAAATGTCTAATTGACTTCTCACATTTGACTAATACAAATTTATTTGAATTAATAATTTCATTCCAAACTAGAGTCAAAAAGCGGCAGCGACAGTGTGACTTGGCGACCGAAACGATTTCGACCGATACCAAATTTTCAGATTGATTCTAGACTTCCCGACGATTGCAACAGGGGTCTTTTGAATCATTCCGATGTCTTTGGTATTTTTTCGCAAAATCAAAACAGTGTTCAAAATCAATTCGATTAAAGATCAAATACCAAATTTTACAGATGAATTATACATTGCGATGTAAAAAGTATTCGAATATTAGAATATACGTATTTTTAAAATAAAACAGTAAGGTCGAAATATTACCGTCGGTATACGTGAATGCACTATTGGACGTTGCAACTTGTCTGGCTCGGGGCTCCGGATAGATTGTCAGCTATGACCTTTGATCGAACCTCCGAGACTGCTCCGCATGACTATACACAGCTGTTTGGGCGTGGACTGTCAAACGATACCGTGCTTGAAGTGGCTTAACAAGTTCTAAATTACTCACTTGTTTCTTTTCTCTCTATTATTTGTGAGAGAAAAAATACAAGTACTTAGGCTTAGTAAGCATCATGTTGGATCTTATAGTTCTCATTTTTGCATGCTACTTTGTAGTAAAATTTGCTAAGGTTTGTGTTTATTATATTTTTAAAGTGAGACATTGTCTGACTCAAAGGAGTCACTTGCCACCTAATAGTTATTGGAAGAATAATTAAAAGGCAAATTATTAAAATTTCAAGAATTCCATGTTAGGCCCTTTAGGTTTTTAAAATTCTCAATTAGTCCCTCAATTTTAAGTAATAAAATAATTAAATCCAATCTAATTATTTAGTACAATGAGCTCATATAGTTAATTATTAAAGCACAAGACTAAGTCTCCAGTAGGGTGTTGGAATGACACGTACGACTTGTTTGTCGATGGGTCCAATATGGTTGTGCCAACCGTTCACTTGGGAAGTGGGAGCCCATGACAATGATACAAGATGAATCAGGGGATTATCTGTATCTGGACACTGACTCGTAATCGAACGATCACACGCTTGGATTGTCCTTGATCGAACGATTGATTGTAGTAGAATGCGTGAACCTTAGACCGAAAGGGTTAACTTGGGGTTGATCTTGAAGTCTTGACTTGTCACTAGTTTGCTAGGCCCGTCTTGCCGGTGGCATGGGTCAGCGGCGAAATGCGGTCTTGACTTCTCGATGTGATTGCCGGTTGAACCGCGGAGCGGGATTACGGTCTCGATTAAATTCGAGGTTAACGTCCTATGGCAAGTTTAATGTGCGGGAATTTATCCAAGTCTCTGCCCAGAGCATATAACTGACTCATGATAAGCGTGGAGTGCAGTTTCAGAACTTTCACCGAGATAAACGAGATAGAGTCGAGTTCTGTAAGTTTGACTATGCGTGACTTTCACTCGACCGGGACAAACGTAAAGGGTTTATACGTATGACAAAAATCTACCGTCGGTTCATGGATTATGATTAGATCAAATTTGTACTCAACTTGGGATGGTACCACGGGGCTGGCTAGGTGAATACCGAACTCCTAGATACCTCCTGGGCCGGTTGAGACGAACCAAGAGAGTGGGGCTTAAAAAGGGCTACCGATACAACGTCGTCATCAGAGAGAGATAAGGCTATGTCCTAGATTGTGACATTAGGGATTGGGGCTTGGCCGCCTTCATCGGCCGAAAATACTAAGTTTGACTAGTGAGGGGTAAAATGGTCTTTTCACTCACGATATATTTTTGAAATAACATATTTGATATTGAATATTTAGTATATGATTTAAAATAGATTTAGATCTTTATTATTTTCTTAGAGAAATAATATTAGATAATGTATATTGGATATATATATATATATATAAGTTTCGAATTTTTATTAGATAAAATTTCGAAAATTATTAAATATATTAATATTGGATATTATATATTTAAAATATACTAAATATAGGATTTTAATTAATTAAGGTATTGGATATTTAATTAATTAAATATAAAGTTTGAATTTTGAATTCATTACTTGGTAAACCGAAGACTTGGTAAAAGGGGATGTTTGAGGATTTTTATCCACCCATCTTAACCTATTTTTGACTAATCCTAAGAGGTATAAAGAAGGATTTTCGAGATCCTAAAGTTGGTGGAATCTAAATTTTCGAAATACAAGCAAAAGAGAGTAAAAACTAAGAGTTTTCTCCTCTCACCACTTTCTCTCTTGCACTCTCTCTCTCAGGGGCAGCAAGCAGTTCGTTCTTGGCCTAGCCGCATATGCAAGAACAGCTGCGACGTTAGTAAGGTGCCGGCGTGACGATTTTGCGCAAAGAAGGCGTCCGTTCGTGTGCTTTTGGCGTAGGAGAGGGGCACTACGCCTTGGGGATTCGATGGATTCGAAGCTAGCCATCGTTAAGAGATTTCAACAAGGTATCATGGCTGATCTCTTATCTCTTTATGTCAATACGTTCTCGTGTTTGTAGCCGACGATCTTGGATAGGCGGGAAACCCCGTAAAATTTTAAAATTCCGCCGTTCTAGGGACGTGGGTCCAGGGACCCTCGGGGATTCCCAACAGTGGTATCAAAGCAATATGCTTGGTTAAAGTCATGGGACTATGACAAAAAGCCACGAAAAACCGAAAGCCTTAGCCGTGCGCATGGCGCACACGGTGCTCGGGCAGCCTGTGCACGGGGCGAGCGGGGCTTCGTCGAGTCGCATGCGAACCGCGACTCAGGGCGGGCTGCACGCAGCTTGAGGTCTGCTCCTAACCGTGCGCATGGTGCGCATGACACACGGGCAGCCGGTGCACAAGGCACGCGGGGTGCGCGACTCAAGACGGGCTGGCCGCGGGCGTACCCCGGCGCATAGGGCTGACTGCACGCGGGGCATGCGGCACAAGAGGCACGGGCTGCACACATTGGTGCACGCAGCGCTCCGGAAAGCCGCGCGTGGATGAGGAGAAAGTAGGTATGACTGTGCGCGTGTGTGCGAGCTGTGCTAGGCTAATCGGGGCTCGCGAGCATCCTCGACATAGGCCCGATGGGCCTGGTCTAGCCCATCCTACGACCCGATATGCGTTGGGCAAGGCCCGGACCATTTAAAAGCCAAATAAATTCGATTTCGGCTCGGAAATGTGTTGAATTTGTCGTGATGCATGTTATTTGAATAACGTGGTGATTGAGTGGGGATTAGGTTCTGGTTTTTGCCGGGTGATATGTTAAGGGTGACAAGGTCCCCCCCGGTTGTACTTTACAGTTTTTATTAGATACGACGGATGGTTTTATTAGGGATAACCCCGTCATAGGCTATTGTAGTTATGTTATGACGGCCGTACGAGTGTCGATCGAGAGGAACCCGAACGAACGAGCTGGTAGCCGAGGCGTCCGTTCGAGCAAAGCCCGAAGACGTAGAGTCTTATTGTCTTGTACAATTAGGATAGAACTAGAAATATCCCCGATCTTTCACATTTACTTTAATAGGTTGAAACTAGGTTTACTAGTAAAGTCCATTATGTGCTTGTTGGTTTCGAACGTGATAATGTGCATAATGTGCTCGTGTTAAAACTGTGAGGATTCTCCCGAGGTTATACCTTTAATATCAAGTGAGTAAAGAGGCTAGGCTCATGTCTTCTATCAAGTCCAAAAATGTTACGACTTAGGGGTACGGTTGCGGTTGACTGAGTTACTGCGCCAAAGCCCTCGCCTTTGCGTGAACGGGTTTGGATGCAATTATGAATTGCCGCTCGCCGACCACTCTTCACCCTCTAATAAGAGTTATCCCACGGTGTAATACCCGTCAAGTTACGAGATTTAGGGTGTAACTAATATTGTAAATCTTCAAATTAATGAACTCGGTATATGAACGGGCCCAATTGAGAGTTTGTCAGGTAGGAAATATGGCCCAAAATAATATCTTACCCAAGAAAATTAGGTCAATCAAATTAATAAGAATTATATGACAAAACAATTTAATTGGGCTACAACTAAGTCAATGGGTTAGAAATTAAAGCCACGAGGCCCAAAAGAATAAGATAACCATAAGATTACTTAATTCTAAGGTAAGACTCGACATCCACCTTTGTGTCTAATCACTCCCCACAGCTCAAGGTGTTGATGTATATCTAAATGAGTAATACAACGAGACCTTTCATTTAATAAAAACCTTAGTTGGGTGCGAAGAGTAAAAAGGGAGAAAAGGGGAGAAATTAGCAAGCTTGGAAACGTGATAGCTCGAGAACTATACAGTCGAAGTGAGGTATAAATCTTAATCTTGGGATAACTAAATTATTTATGCTATTTACTTACAGTGATTTCGAGATTAGGTAATTGACTATCATGTTTAAGAGCCTTTAGAAGTTCGAGTGTATGTATTTGTCTAATAGGATTGTTCGAAACCTGCTACCATGTGTACCATGTTCTGGAAATAATACAGTTCTGAAAATAATCTCGATAGTATAGTTTTTAGAGTCTTCGACATGTGAACAGTGAGGTAGAACAGAGATTTTCAGCCATATATGATGCATCAATAATTTGGGCATCCAACAAGAAAGATTTCGAATTGAACAATATAAAGATGTCGAGATATTTAATAGATAGATTTCGAAGTGTATGATAAATAGATCTCGAGATTTAACCTTATCATAGATGGATATCGAGATATAACAATCATAGAAGATATCGAGATTTATCTAGAAAGTCGAGAAGTATATATAGGAAGATTTCGACATATATATATATATATATAATAGAAAGATTTCGAGCTTTGTAATAGAAAGATTCGATAGATTTTGATATTGTTGGACGATCTCGATATTTGTTTCTCAGCTAAAGATCTCGACAATTGTTTTGCAATAGTGAGATCTCGACATTGCTATATACTAAGGAATTAATGATGCAATAGATTACCTTTACGTTAAGCTTTCATACACACACATAATTAAAATAATTATAACTATAACCCTAAGGAAAGCTAGAGTAACACGTGGGAATCTCTTACAATTTTATAAGTATGACTAGGATGAAGTTTTCTTAAATTTTTAGGGTAACATGCAAGGGTAATATATATATATATCTATATATTATATATATATATATATATATATATACTTATTAGTCATGTGCAAAACACTTTAATAAACCAAAAACGAAAGAAACTCAGACCCATAAAATCAACACTATTAGATTAATAAAGTTTTTCGGCATTTATTAATTTTTGACATTTTAGGGTTTTTGATATTTTTAGGAATATCATTATTTTTAAGGTTTCTATGAATTTTACGGTTTTAATAATTTTAGCATTTTCGAACTTATATGACTCAATAAATATATTGATATGATAATATTTCCAATACTCAGAGGATCGGAGCGTAGGGAATTTACCAGATTTCGTTACTAATTTTATCAGGAGAACAGGTAGGTAAATCATTCATCTACGACACATAAACGCTTACCTGCTACTATGTGATTACGTGACTTATGCGATTTACGTGTTTTACGTATGTTTTATGTGACATTACGTTTCATGAGTATCACGTATATGCATGACATCGCACGACATGGTGAGGGATAATTACCACATTAGTGGTGACACGTTAAGGCTTAAGGTGTCGATTGAGCGGGGTAGAGTGTGCCGATTTGGCAGTCAGACTCGTAGCGGAGTTGAGGTTGGACTCGCGGGGCACCTGACGGGAGACAGACGTGAGCGATCTGTCTACTCGGGCGTGAGCGACTCGAGGTGCAAACCGTCGGATGAGTTGTGTAGCAGAAGGGGGGACCTGATAGGAGGACGTTGACGTGATCGATCAGCGCACTATCGGCGTGGGACCGCTAGTCTGGCGTTAGCGTCCAGATGATATATTTTTATTTTATTGCGCGAGAGGTGCCGAGTCCAGCCTAGGGCCCTGATATTGAGATACGATAGAAATATGGAACGAGCGTGCATTATATCATGTTGTGAGAATTGAGATTGGGAATGAGTGCACGCTGCATTGCATATTCACCTACTGGGCAAATCGCTCAGTGTTTACGTGTTGTAGGTACCGTGTCTGACGCTGCTACGCGTCAAGGCTGAGGCGGCTGGTGGCGGTGCTCCACAGACTTTTGAGGGTGGAGCGGTACATGGATGAAGACCTGTGGAGCGGCGATAGGGCTTTTGACCTTTTTATATATTTGGGGCTTCGGCCCATTGTACAGATACTATTACGTAAAATAATATTTTGTTGTATTATAATATCTTTTAGGAAAAAGTTTTAAATTAGACGGGCCTTCCGCGGCTTACGTTGTGGAAATCCGCCACTAATCGTAATTAGAGAAGTAGGGTTGCCACACACGGGGGATGAAGTTCACGGAAAAGTGGAAGGTGAGCAGGACGTTGATAGGTTGCATTTGGACAGTCATTCCCAATATGATCCGAGTTACGACTGAGGGACCCTGGCTGAGACGAAGACGTTGAATCTTCTGTGTGACAGAAACGTGTGTGGCACGACCTCGGCTAACCAAACGAGCCAATAAGCTATTAAGTTGTGGCTAGTTTGTAGTAGCACGGGGAACTCAACGCCACTATGAAACCACTCAACAAGGTTTCCGAAATGCCTAGCGGGAGAAAGGGTTTCGAGAAAAATAGTGGAAGTCAGACAAAAATTTAAAGTCCTAATTTGGTCTGATTAAACACTACAAATCCTAACTATCTGTTTATTTTCTGCACTTTATTTTCTTCTCTATTAGTTACGATGACAAACCCATTAATTACACTCTTGGAGAAACATTGTTTGGTGGGACCGAACTATGTAGATTGGCTCAGAAATTTGAGGATCATCCTCAAATTAGCAAAACTGGATTATGTCTTGGACATTAAGGAGCTAAAATTGCCCACAACTTAATCCACTTATGAGGAGATTGTACTCCACGATAAGTGGGTTAAAGATTCAGCGAAGGTGCAGGTCTACATGCTTGTTGCGACTTCGACGTCCAAGGGATCGAAGAATAAGTCGAACAAGACAGGCGTGACCAACGGTAGAGTCGATAAGAAGACGGAGACCACCAAGGTCGAAAGGTCGGGCGCAAAGCCCACGGATAAGTGCCTCCTTTGCCAGCAGCTGGGCTATTGGAAGCGTGAATGTCCGAAGCTTGAGGCGTCTGATGCCTCAGGAAAACAATTAGTTTTTGAAGCTAATTGTTCTGTGTATTCTACTTCGTGGATACTTGACTCAGGGGCTAGTTCCCACATTTGTGTTTTGAACCAAGGTCAAGAACGAAGTAGGAAGCTTCGAGCTGGCGAGGTCTTGATCAACGTAGGTAGTGGACATAGTGTACCAGCTACACACATGGGATCGAAGACCTTAGTCTTATCGTCATTACATTGTTTAGAACTTTCCGACGTTTTGATTTTACCCAATGGGCTTAAAAACATTATTTCGATTCCTGTTTTGAGCAGACTGGGTTATGAATTTCGATTCATTGATAATGTTTGCCATATTTATTTTAGAAAATGAAAATGTTGGAAGTGCGACGTTAATAAATGGTTTATGTTACGTCAACTTAAAAGACAATGTTAAAGCTGTAAATGCCATCACCAAATTATCGACTGGTCTGGGTCGAACGATCTATACATGTGGCACTTACGACTAGGTCACGCAGCAGAAGCGAAGATTGAACAGATGGTAAAAGGACGGTCTGATTAGCATAGTGCGAATATGCCCGATTTCTACCTGTCAGTCTTGCATCTTAGGGAAAATGACCAAGTCGCCCTTCATAGGGACTTTCACTAGGGCTACGGAAGTGTTGGGTTTGATCCGCACTGACATATGCAGACCATTTAAAGTAACGGCTTGAGGTAATTGCCGCTACTTCATAATGTTCACGGACGATTTCTCCCGCTACGGGAATGTCTATTTGATGAGACAAAAGTCCGAAGCTCTTGAAATGTTCAAAGAGTATAAAGCATTAGTGGAGAAGCAAACTGGCAAGTTCATTAAAGTCGTTCGGTCAGATCGAGGCGGTGAATATATGAGCCTTGAGTTTGATGCATTTCTCAGAGAAAATGGCATCATCATACAGTTTTCCCCGCCAGGCACTTCGCAATTGAATGGCGTGGCCGAACGGAGAAACCGAACGCTTTTAGATATTGTTCGGTCGATGATGAGTTACATAGATCTCCCCATTTCGTTGTAGGAATATGCCTTAGAAACAACGGCCTATATCCTTAACAGGATACCTACCCGCTCTGCCAACAAGATTCCTTACGAGGCTTGGCATAATCGTAAGGCGAGTCTGAATCACATCAGGGTCTGGGGTTGCCCGCCTTTGTGAAAAAGTTGATGGCAGACAAGCTTGAATCAAATCATTAATGATAAGATTCGTCGGATATCCGAGGACTCAATGGGGTATTGCTTCTTCGTCCCAGATGAACACAGGGGTGTTCGTCGCTTTACGCGCTACTTTCTTGGAGGAAGAATTCGTAGGTGAAGGCGGTAAAGGACGACAAATAACTCTAAGAGAGTTAAAGGAGGAATCGACTCCTATTCCAGAGTCGTTGGACGACGTTCCAGAAAACCCGGCTCAGCCGCAATTGCGTAGGTCAAGGAGGATATCTTATATGCCTAAGAGATATGGTATGGTACACGTCGAGCATGGGATGCTGCGACTGAGGGATGCGTTGGGGACGATCCCATCACCTACGACCAGGCAATTGCTGGTACAGACTCCCTCAATTGGCTTGAGGCTATGCAGGCCGAAATGGACTCGATGCTCACAAACGAGGTTTGGACTCTTGTAGACCTGCCTAATGGTTTAGACCAAATCGCAATAAATGGATCTACAAGAAAAAGATTGGATCTGATGGACAGGTAGAGACGTACAAAGCTAGGCTTGTAGCGAAAGGGTATAGTCAGAAAGATTGACTATGAGGAAAGCTTCTCACCCGTCGCAATGATAAAGTCCATTCGAATCCTGCTTGCGATAGCAGCACACTACGACTATGAGATCTGGCAGATGGACGTAAAGATCGCTTTCCTGAATGGATTCCTCCATGAGGAAATCTATATGGAGCAGCCCATGGGTTTTTACGTCAGAAGCAGATGCTCGAAATGTGTGCAAACTGAATCAGTCCATTTATGGGCTGAAATAGGCTTCAAGGAGTTGGAATCTTTGGTTCGATGAAGTAGTTAAGAACTACGGATTCATAAAGAATGAAGATGAGGCCTGTGTTTACAGAAAGGCTAGTGGGAGTAAGGTGTCGTTTCTAGTATTGTACGTAGATGATATCCTTTTGATACGAAACGACATTGGGATGCTCTCAGAGATTAAAGCTTGACTTTCAAACTCTATGAAAGACCTCGGAGAAGCGACCTAGATTCTAGGAATTCACCTATTTAGAGATAGGGCGAAAAGGTCAATAGGCTTGTCCCAGGCCCTTTACTTAGATAAAGTCCTTAACAGGTTAAAAATGGACGAGTCTAAGAAAGGGTTCCTACTTATGAGGCATGGGATTCATCTCTCAAAGGCTATGTCTCCTCAGAATGAGGTACAAAGACAAGAGATGGGTGGAGTCCCCTATGCTTCAGCTGTGGGTAGCCTGATGTACGCGATGCTTTGCACACGACCAGACATAGCGTAGGCTGTGGGCGTATTGAGTAGGTTTCAGGCTAATCCTGGTAACGAACATTGGGCGGCAGTAAAGATAGTTGTGAAGTACCTTAGACGGACTAAGGACTTGATACTAATTTATGGCCCATGAGAATTGGAAATAGATGGATATACAGATTCGGACTCCAATCAGATGTGGATGACCGAAAGTCCACTTCGGGTTTTGTCTTTACGCTCAACGGTGGGGCAGTGTCTTGAAAAAGTTCCAAGCAAAGCACGACTGCAGATTCCACCACTGAGGCAGAGTATATCGCAGCTTCAGAAGCTGCCAAGGAGGGTGTTTGGATACGCAAGTTTCTGGAGGAACTACAGGTGGTACCTAGCATCGTGGATCGCCCACTGCCATTGTGGTGCGACAACAGCAGGGCTATTGCACAAGCTACGGAACTACGTGCTCACAGTAAATCCAAACACATAGAGAGAAAATACCACGTGCTGCGTGGGTTTGTTGAAAATGGCTCAATAGCCATGCAGAAAATTGCCTCTGTAGAGAATGCAGCGGACCCGTTCACGAAGCCACTACCACAGGCTGTGCTCGATCGACACCTCGATAGAATGGGGTTAAGATATGATATCATGTGGCATTAGTGCAAGTGGGAGATTGTTGAGGTATATGCCATAGATGCCGTACGAGGACTGGGAGTACGAGGACAATTTGCTAATGTATAGTGTTTAGTGATGTAATTTGATTACTACTACTAATGGAATGACTTTATTTATCATTTATTAATTATTGGATGAATAAATTAAAAGGCAAATTATTAATTAGTCTAAAGATTTCACCTTGCAGTCTGGGTGGATAAGACAAAAATAAAACCCAAATATTGGCAGTTCAGTTACTGATTCTATGGGGAAAGAGAGGGGCACCAGTAAGCTGAGATACTGCAATATTAAAATAGTCCACAAGTCTAAGTCTCCAGTAGGGTGACTGGAATGACACGTACGACTTGTTTGTCGATGGGTCCAATATGGTTGTGCCAACCGTTCACTTGGGAAGTGGGAGCCCATGACAATGATACAAGATGAATCAGGGGATTATCTGTATTTGGACACTGACTCATAATTGCTCAAGCTGATCGAGTAATAAAAATAAAATGAATATCGCAAACTATCCTACGCTCAACAGGCAAGTGTACCTATCAAAAACAGTATAGAAATGGCAAGTATTCGAGTATCGAACCCAAAGGAACTATATACTTTAGAAACCCGTCGTTCAAGTATTCTAGTAAATATTTGCGGTTTTATAAAAATATAAATAACGATAAACTAATAAACACACAAATTAAGATCTGATAAAATAGCGATAACAGAGTTGGGACGATTTATAAAAGCGAACGTATTTGAGACTTCGAATGCCCCTAGCTCGATCGAACGACTAACAAGCTATAAATTTTAGCTAATTATTAGACCGTGAGGATTCCTATGGTATATATGCGAGTTTCTACGATTGGGCGAAACTGCGCTTACTCGCTTCGACTCGTAACAATGAATCTACGTCTTAAATAGCCGGGCAAGCTTCCTTAACTTACTTAATCGCAGACCGCATAAAAACACGATGAATCCCGCTATTAGATTTGACTCTAATCCGACGGGGTAGTTCAACCTATCTCTAGCGATGAGTTTATTCCGCTCGACGAGTGGTCTAATCGTCGCCCCTCTTTCGAGCGTAGCGTACGATTTCCCAACAATTATTTCAACCACATAGGCATCATCAAAACAATAGTAATAAATCGTAACAGAGTCATAATAAAAAGCATATCAATAATACGTACGTACGATCTCGCTAGGGTTCATCTAACCTCAAATACTACGGGATTTAGCCACTCATATGAATCATTAACACAACGGGAGCATAAATAACAAAGAGGAAAACACGTTTCTTCCCTGACTTTCGGCTCCGCGGTTAACCCTTCGTTGAAGACTTCTGTCGAGCAGGTGGTGTGCAATCAACTTTTCCCTTTCCTTGACCTTCTTCTCCACTGCCCACAGCTCTTTCTCTCAGCCCAAACAGCAGCACCTCGTTGCCCTTTGCAGCCCAGCCACTGAAATCAGCTCGTCAAAGCACATGACTACCTTGCTCGCTCCAATTAACGCAGAGCTGCCTCGCTCGTTACTGCTTCGCTATGCCCGTTCCTCTGTGACGAAATTGCAGCCCCGAGCAGCACCAAGAGCAGCGAGGTCGGTTCCTACGTGGTCGTGTTTCAATGCTCTGCCAAATATTGCTTCGGGTGGCCTCGAACGTGAGCTTTGAGGGATGTGTCTGCGTGTACATATGTGGCTCTTGATGATCGTCTCTCCTCTTTTCAGCAGCCAAACTCCGTTTTATAAACATAGAAGCCTCACATCTTCATCTCACGCGTTCAGCAGAAATCTTCAATATCCATTTGTCAACGACAATGGCAAAATATTGCAGCCATGATCACAACCCTTGATCTTTATTTTTATCTCCTTCTTAGCGAGCGTGCGTGTATGTATGTGTGCATATGTAGAAAATGTATCGATCCTTATCTCCTTTTGATTGCTTTAAAGACATCTCTAAGAGGAACGGACTTTTATTGGGTTTGGATGGGCTGAATTTTATTTTTTTCATGGGCTCAACTGAATATTTAGGCTAGTATTTGGGTGAGAGATCCGATCCTCCAAATTCCTCCGTGTCTGACTATTCCCGATTGTAATTATTTTTCACCAATATCTGCGAAAATGAAATATAAACATAAAAGCATACTATCTGACGAAATTCATATTAATATCAATCGGCAATGCGCTTAAACGGAGTATAAATTATAGCATAAATTCATTTATCAAATCCCACCAACTTAAGATTTTGCTTGTCATCAAACAAAGAATAATAATGGCATATAAAAGGATAAAATCATGCAACATATCAATCAAGAACGAAATCACGTAGGAGGAATGCAAATAAAGTCGGAAAGCATATTTGAAATTACCAACGAACTACACGATTTTCTTTAGCGATACCTATCAAAATCCGTACCTCACAAAGATTCACTCAGATCACTAAGTGTATAGGTTAAGATGTCAGTGATATCTCTCGGGTCATGCACTAATCTAATCTCTACCATAAGCTTGCAAGTAATTCGTAAATCTACCACTTTCAATGCGTGAATCGGAAGGTCTTTTCGGGTATAGTAGGTTTCAACTGACTAAATTGGAGAATAAACTTCGATCGAGAATATCAAAGTCGTCATGTCGGTCGTCGTGCCGTTGTTTGATAGCGCGCCGTATACATCGTGGTTAGCTCTTGCCGTCTTTGATGTTTTTTTCAACATTGGCTAAGCCCTTCTTCTCCCAAATTTTTTTCTGAGCATGAGAGATTATCGATGGAAGGGTTCTTAACATCTTTTCACGTATATAAGCTCCTCTTCTCATGTCGTTAAGCCCCTCTTCTCTCCGTCCCTTTGCGGGTGAAAGATTATCGATGGAGGAGTTCTTACTAGAGATTATCTAAAGGAGTTTTTTTTTCTTTTTTTAAACAACGGCCGGGCTACGCTTTTCGACATTGGCACTCAACCTCCACTTTCTCTATTAATTGGGTAAGATGGTATCTGAAAGCTTCTGAGGTCAGCAGTTTATAATTCCCGGGTTTTCTCAAATAAAAAGCTCAGGCTCAAAGTGACTAACTACGGGGGCCAGTCGTGGTTGGATACTTTGGCTATGGACTGAATTCCTAATGCCTTCCTCATTTCACACAATCTCACTTTAAGTAGTTTCAACGCGCAATACACAAGCAAGTTCTGAAGAGAATAAATTAAGCATGTTCACACAACCAAAGAAATGAGCAAAAAGCTCATAGGCTAAAAAATCTCACAAACATAGGATTATGTGTACGAATCTATCAGGTATCGCCAAGTTCATCATGTAAGCAAGAAGTAGACTACACATATGTATCCTAATTACTCACAAAATTCCCAACATCATCCTTTGATCAATAAGAAACACGATTTCTGAAAAAACATCCATGCCTAATTTCTAAAAAAAAATTAAAAAAACCATTTATACCAAAATCAAGTCATGCACCTATATAATATGTTCGCATCAATTATGCAGAAATCCCCTCCCCTCCACTTAAGATTTACGTTGTCCTCAACGTAACAATTTATATACACAAGGACGGGGAAATAAATAGATAAGCGAACTTCCCTGAATAGTCTGATGTGAATGCTTTGTACGGCTCCTCCCCACACTTGAGAGTTTGAATTAACTGCGGTCATCGAAAAATAAAATCATAAAAATTAAAGAGTGCATAGAAATAAAAGAAAAACATAGGATAGTCTTGGGGTGCCTCCCAAGTAGCGCTTTCTTTAATTGTCTTTCAGCTAGACATCGTTCAGTGGTTTCAAGGTGGTTCAAACAATATAACAATTGAGGATACGGCCACTGGGTTGCTTAAGCTCCAAACATGGCGGTCCCTCGAAGGAGCGCCTCTCTTTACCATCCTACTTACTGCCCATAATATTTCTCAATTTTTACAGTGACCTGCGATGTATATTGCAAAGGAAACGGTTGTAGTTTGATCAATGACATCTAAAAAGTAACACTCATAATCATGCTTGCAATTATTATCCGGAGTGCTAAATGTTATTTTCTCTGCATCCACCCTAGACTTCAAACTACCATTCGTAACATCTACATGTTTGCGGTAGAAATGATCCCTCAAAGATCAAGGGTAATTTTCAACCTCTTCCAATAAAATAATGAAACCTGCGGAAATCTATCACTTGTTGCTAGCACATCCCTTCGAGGACAAAAGTAGAAACAACTTCGAGCTTGCATTTGTTCATGAGTAAGTACTTGTGGTATTTCACATATTGGGTACCTGTGCAAAATCTTTGACAAGCGGTAAGTTAAAATGTATTTGCTTGAGACGAGAAAGAAATTTACCATACTCATTGAAAACCATATCCTTGTTTAGCATAGTTGGGTGTGGGATCTCCGTTGATTCGCCTTAGCCGTGACCTCTTTTTCTTTGTCAACTTGTTCTTCCTTGACATGAGCTTCTTGAGTCACGGGATTCGTCACCACTTTCTTCACTTGCTCTTCTACTTTCTCTTCAGGGATCTCGACATCGTTCTTCTCCGCAGCTTCCTTCTTGGCGCTCTTCTAGGCAAGATGTTCTCCAAATGGATCTTTTAGTAATCCCCGTGTTAGGGCTGCCGGAATGGAATTTTTGGTGAAAATGTTGACTGGTGATCTTGGAGCAACATCCTCCCTGCTCCTCAGTGTAACGTCATGGCAATACTCCTTTGGTTTTGTCTCCGTATTGATAGGTAATGCACTTAGCTTTCGTTGTTGGATAGTTTCAGCTATTTCTCCGGCTTGCTTCTCTAACGCTCTCAAGGAAGATTCAGCACTTCGCAGTCGAACTTCTTGACTATCCAAGCGATCGAGCTTCTCCATCAACTTGGTGAACTTGTCTTCAAGCTTATCCAAACGAGCATAGGGAATTTCCTTAGCATTTACGCCTTGGTATGCTTGAGCACTTTGATTTTGAAATATTGGAGGAGCTTGTTGATATCCGTAGCTCAGGTTTGGATGAACTTGGGGAAAATTTTGCTACCCTTGATAGTTTCCAATATACTCGACATAGTCAATCGAGAGATTGGATGGACATTGAGATGCATCGTGGCTTCCAACGCAAGTAGTGCATTGAGGGATATATGTAGGGTATGAACAAAGAGGCACAAAAGCTGTAGGGATCATCGGGGCATGCTGCAACTGTACTGTGATGGTTGACTTCGTTGTAAGATGCAGTAAGGCTGCATTCATTAAGGTCTGCATCTGAAGGCCGTTTGCTGTAATTTGTTGTTGTAGGACGTCGAACTTAGCGTTGAGCGCGGTTGTGTCAGTGACGTCATACATTTCAGGCGATTACTTTGCCTCCGATTTTCCTAAAATAAGAGAAAAAATACTCGTAAATAATACTAATAATAATGATAATTGACACACAATAATACAATAATAATAACAATAAATAGTAAATATAATAAGAATAAAAATAGTAGTATTAATAAAAATACTCGTAAATAATAATAATAATAATAATAATAATAATAATAATAATAATAATAATAGTAGTAGTAATAATAATAATAACTGACACACAATAAGAATAATAACAATAATAATACTAATAAAAATAATAAAAATAATAATAGCTAGAATAAAAACTAAAGTTTTCCAAATATCTATAGTTCCCTGGCAACGGCGCCAAAAACTTGATCGAGCGGATCGGGTAATAAAAATAAACGAATATCGCAAACTATCCTACGCTCAACAGGCAAGTGTACCTATCAGAAACAACATAGAAATGGCAAGTATTCGAGTATCGAACCCAAAGGAACTATATACTTTAGAAAACCCGTCGTTCAAATATTCTAGTAAATATTTGTGTTTGATAAAAATATAAATAACGATAAACTAATAAAAACACAAATTAAGATCTGATAAAATAGCGATAACAGAGTTGGGACGATTATAAAAGCGAACGTATTTGAGACTTCGAATCCCCCTAACTCGATCGAAACGACTAACAAGCTATAAATTTTAGCTAATTATTAGACCGTGAGGATTCCTATGGTATGTATGCGAGTTTCTACGATTGGCGAAACTGCGCTTACTCGCTTCGACTCGTAACAATTAATCTACGTCTTAAATAGCCGGCAAGCTTCCCTAAATTACTTAATCGCAGACCGCATAAAAACACAACGAATCCGCTATTAGATTTGACTCTAATCCGGCGGGTAGTTCAACCTATCTCTAGCGATGAGTTTATTCCGCTCGTTTACGAGTGGTCTAATCGCCGCCCCTCTTTCAAGCGTAGTGTACGATTTCCCAACAATTATTTCAACCACATAGACATCATCAAAACAATAATAATAAATCGTAACAGAGTCATAATAAAAAGCATATCAATAATACGTACGTACGATCTCGCTAGGGTTCATCAAACCACAAATACTACGGGATTTAGCCACTCATATGAATCATTAACACATGGGGAGCATGGGAAGAAAACACGTTTCTTCCCTGACTTTCGGCTCCGCGGTTAACCCTTCGTTGAAGACTTCTGTCGAGCAGGTGGTGTGCAATCAACTTTTCCCTTTCCTTGACCTTCTTCTCCACTGCCCACAGCTCTTGCTCTCAGCCCAAACAGCAGCACCTCGTCGCCCTTTGCAGCCCAGCCACTGAAATCAGCTCGTCAAAGCACATGACTACCTTGCTCGCTCCAATTCACGCAGAGCTGCCTCGCTCGTTACTGCTTCGCTATGCCCGTTCCTCTGTGACGAAATTGCAGCCCCGAGCAGCACCAAGAGCAGCGAGTTCGGTTCCTACGTGGTCGTGTTTCAATGCTCTGCCAAATATTGCTTCGGGTGGCCTCGAACGTGAGCTTTGAGGGATGTGTCTGCGTGTATATATGTGGCTCTTGATGATCGTCTCTTCCTCTTTTCAGCAGCCCCAACTCCGTTTTATAAACATAGAAGCTTCACATCTTCATCTCACGCGTTCGGCAGAAATCTTCAATATCCATTTGTCAACGACAATGCCAAAATATTGCAGCCACGATCGCAGCCCTGATCTTTATTTTGTCTCCTTCTTAGCGACCGTGCGTGTGTA
>JAPQWV010005011.1:0-23881 GCA_027422505.1 Craterostigma plantagineum | reverse complement strand
TCCTTTGTCTATATAGGATGTAATACTACGTGATATACTCACAAAATATGTACTCTTATAAAAAGGATTTAGGATGTATAAAAACTGTCAATTTGATCTGTTATCGTTATTTATAATTTACCGTTATGCTTATTTTCAATTAAACCGTTAATATTTTAATTTATTACAAGTGTATCTAAAATTTAAATAACTTACTAATAATATTAAGTGTCCAATATAAAAATATACTAATATATTTGCACACGCATGGTGTGCTACATATGGTAGTTTTATATTAAGATTGAGCCGCTCTTTAAATTAGTCAATTCTCAATTAATGTTTAATAATGTAACAACTGTATCACTATGAATCATGAAATTTACGGGGACATTAACATAATCATTGGTACCCCATCAAGAAGTCAGCTTTTCTGCATATTTCTTGATTTAATCACGTCTCACGAGTAACGCCTGGCCATAAAATATATTAAACATATAAATCACATTTAGATCAGCATGGCTGCTGTATGTATATATATGTCATGTTACGGCGCGATATTTACATTGTTTTGTTATATAAACATTTGTCAACGACCACTTTTGTTTTTTTCGGTTGCTTCCAATTAATTTTGTTGTCTCCATGTTATTTTTTTCATTTGTGCCATTTTCATATACAAAGTGAAATGTGGCCTTTTCATGCCATTTCAATCTAGGTTAGGAGGAAAAAGATCAAACCCTAGTGATGTCATAGAAGGATAGATCAAGTGAAATATCTTCAAATGAAATTCAATAACTCGATCTCATTTGAAATTATACACTATCATGGTTTATGCGTATTTAGAAATATCTTCAAATGGAATTCAATAATTCGAAGTGAAATTGTCCTGCTGAATGTTGGGATCGTAACAAAGTTCAATTCATTTTAGACTGAAATTAATTGAGATATCGAGACTATAAAAGCTTTGTGTGATGGGGATGGAATGCTCAATGTTGGCAAAACAAAACCCTAGTGATCATTTTTGTTGATTCTTTCTTTAGTTGAATTTAATCTATACTTTCGATTCCACTTACATCGTATCTACTTTGAACTAAATTCGTTTGCCTTAGATAGTAAATAAATCAATTTTAATCTATATTTTCTGGGGGGAGGTCTAAAATAGAATATTATTTCCAAAACTTCTAGGAGCATCAAATGGCCTAATAATAAGAGTGTAATATGTTTCGAAATTATTTTATATTAATTTGTTCGAAAAAGTTTAATACGGATATATTTTTTTTACGAAAAACTAAACAATCAGCTAAGTATTCCGAATACGAATTAAGATTAGAAAAATTAGAGCAATAGCGAAGCGTTAATCAAATTCAGCTATAGAATACGATGATATGATCATACTTGACTGAAATTTGATATATCTCTATTTTAAGGTATAAATAACCTCATCCAAAATATCATACCACAAATCGCAAAACAACGAAAGGATACAAAAGTATCAATACACTCTCATAAAAAGTAGCAATAACAGAACTCCATTTATATATCGACGACCACCATTTATATATACGACCACTACTTTAATAAGTGACCAACATATTAGCGTACCATTGTCACCCTTTCTTCCATGTCCAAGAATCAGAAGGAGATTTAGGCAAAGGAGGAACTAACAAAGCCCTTCGACAGAGCCCAAATGGCCAACCTTCACAGTTCAAAAACTCCACAAAATCACAGCCCATTATCATCGAAGCACCGTTGTTGTCAAACCTCGAAGGAGATGGTTGTCGAGAAAAACAAGCTCGGGTCGAATAGAACTCTTCGAAGTTCGAAGAGCTCCAAGAAATCATGCTGTTATTAGCAGACACGAATACCTCATTCTCATTCTCACTCTCCTCCTCCTCGTCGTTATTACAGCAATGGGTACTGCGCTTGCGTTCTTCCTTTTGCAGAAGCATAAGCGATCTTCTAGAAGCCATGATTGAGTTCCATTCCTCGGGAGATAGGGCCCACGATGCGCTGCTGTCTAATAAGGGTAAGACGCTGCTGATAGATTTCCTTCTGCTTTTAGACTCAATGTACTTGCTTATGACTATCGAAACGAATACCTGCGCTTTTTGGACAATAGATAGATGGGTACGAATGAGAGGTTGTTAATTGGTTATTGTAAATTATTATTACCTCTTCTTCTTGGTCGAAGTCGCTGGCGTTGTCGTTATTACAGCTTTCGTCGTCTTTCATATTCTCAGGAAGTCTTCCGCAGAAATAGTGGCGTTTGGCGAGTAATGCTTCCTTGAGAGCTGAGGCGAGGTGCCTGCAACTGCAGTATCTCTTTGGTGGGTCTTCATGGTAAAAGATGCTCATGATGATCACATTAATATGGAATAGTGCCTTGGTGGTAAACTATATGAGGGCCATATTTTCTTGGTAGAGCAGACACATATGTATATATATATATATATATATATATATGCAGAGAGAGAGAGAGAGGCAATATGAACATACTTTTTTATGACCAGCCTCTCATCTTCCACCACAATCCTCAACGCCTGTCTTTGGTGTGAAGGCAAAGATAAAAGCAGATATGAAAGTTTACCAGAAGATACATATTCATAGGAAAAATACGTGTGATTTGATAGAAATAGACATACATATTCATACATGCATATATATATTATATGTGTGTGTGTGTGTGTGTGTGTGAGAGAGAGAGAGAGAGAGAGAGAGAGAGAGAGAGAGGTTCATGACTCATGTGACTCTTTACCTCTCTCCATTAAGATAGAGGCACAGCCCCCTTCTAAAGAAGACAAAACGTGAAGCCTTTGTATGCCTTTCTTGGTAATAATTGCTGTAAACTGAGAATTGAAAGGGAGCCAACCATATATATTGTGATGCTTCCATCTATCTACAACCTACCAACTCCCACTTCTAAAGATTGGGTGCGAAGTGAATCAGACAAATGATGATCATAATCTGCAGAAATTCGAGTAGAACCAAACTATGATCCGCCAAAAGGAATCGAAATTTCGACTCAAAAGTCGAAATTCCTTGTATGAAGAGAGACCGCAAGTTATGAGATGTAATAGTAAATTAACAAGTAGTATCGAGCGCCGCATCAGAAGAATCAACCGAGAAATAATCACCACATCTGCATTGGTAATTGAGTTCGAAAATAACTGCCAGAATCTTCGGCAGTCATTTCCTCTAACCTTACAACACCTTCTCGTATTTCGAGATCTTGTCTAGATACCCGCAGTTCGTCGTCATAGTGCGCACGAGTTCGGATCAGAAAGGATGCTCCATCCCTTTTGTAAGAGTAGATATTTGTTTCCTCGTTCATAGTCTGGTATCGATGTTTCGATTGTCTTGTACAGTTTATATGTATGATGATTAAGGATGGCAGATCTGTAAAGCTTTACGCATTTCTTCGTAGCTTACGTCTTCCTTCACGCCTACGATCTCATAGTGGTTCTTTGAGAGCTCACTCTGTTGTTTTGTTCTGTATCGTGGCCAACGAATCTCGGAGATTTCGACAACTTTACTGCAAGGGATCGACGATGAACTTCTTAAACGAAATTTCGACACGCATATGAGATGATTAAACACACAAAGGCGTGAAGAAATAGAAAATAAAATAAAACATTTTGCAGAGATTCAGAACTAACTGCTAGAGTTAGCGGTAGCCGTCATACACATTGAACTGAAGGCGAGTTTTCGCAGGGTTCCCAATCTATCTGTGCGAAGAAATAAAAAACTTCAACTGGAAATACACGAATAAATCCATTTTCGAATTCGTTGGTATGTATGAAAAGCTAATTAGAAGAAGCTGTGCGGTGATAATGGAACATCATCAAAGAATATAAACGATTATCTATCATCGACATGACAGCAACAATCGATCAATGAACCTCGAATAATTGTCACGACTGAGGACACCTTATGAAAAAGCAGCGTTCGTCGAATCGATAATTTCAAATGAAAGTTTCCATGAAAACAGAGATTCATCCTACCGAACTCATGCCAAAGCACACAGATTCGATCACAACACACACAAATCCATTGTCAGGGTTTTAGCTTCTGGAGAACGAGTTTAGTAAAAATTAACGTAAGGCATGAATTGGGCATAAGATAGTATACCTCGGAAGAGCAAGATCTTCAATCAATCGACGATTGGTTGTTTGGTTGGATTATATGCGTAAAAAATGGAAGAACTGAGGAAGAACAAAATATTAATAAAATATATAATTTCGCGCCAGGTAGGGGTCGAACCTACGACTTTCTGCTTAGGAAACAGACGCTCTATCCACTGAGCTACAGGCGCCATATGCTACGATATAACCCGATCGATAAATATAGTTCATAAAATGAAACAGAACCATCCAATCAAAATATAAGAAAGCACCAAAAGTAATTTGTTTAGAACTGAGGAAATAAACAGGACGACATGAGTAGAAATCACTGAACAACTCCAAAGATAGTCATCGAAAATTATAATAGAGAAAAATATGCTATGATAATAATTTCCACGTTCATCGAAAATTTGAAAATAGAAGAGAAGAATATGAAAGAAATGTCTTAAACACTGAAAGCTCATTCGGCTCTTACAAGGTCTTAAAACATACAAATAAATACTTGTAAAGAAACTTGAATGAATTTTCAAATGCAGCAAATTATACTCTATAGGAAGCTCTCAATGTTGATTTCCACAAAGGAGCAAGGGTCTGGTATGTCGAAGTTATCCAACACCTACAAATTTAAACAAAAAAAAAAAAAAGAAAAGTAGCCCAAACATGTCAAATAACTAGGGAGATCAATGGGTAGCATTAGATAAAAATCCTTGGTCTATCTCCGAACAATGGCGCGTAGAAAGACTGTTGTGTACCTGTGGGTGAACGATACCAAAAGTGCCAATGTGTTTCCCTCTGTAGACGATGCTTGCTTGCCTACCTTGAAGGTACTCAGGTTCCTACAATGTTACATTTATATACACATGATTGTTGGAGATAAAAAAGAAATTTATACTATCTGAACAATTGGCGAAGAAGATTCTGTTACGTCTGAGCTTTTTATGTAGTAGCCAGATTCATCCCCAGGTGATACAAAAGGAGTTCCTGTCACCTCCATTATTCTGTCAACCAGCCCATGTATTAACTGCAGATGTCCAATTAGGACAAGAAAGAATCAATACGCAATGTCGAAGGGAAAGAGGAATTTTAATACGAACTTCTAGTCGAGTGACTTGAAGTGGGTGGTCTGTTCTCACGACTCATAAAGACAGTGATTGTATGATTGCAGTGGGTGGGTTACAAATAACATCAAAGATTGATTGATGAACATATTTCATGTGTTGAGTCACAAGTTTCAGAATAAGATGCTGTTGACCTTTTGCGTTCCAAACTCGGTTACTAAGATTGGCAAAGTAGATTTTGTACCTCGAATCCAGATGTAGCTCCACAGTACAAAGCAGCAAGATGACGTTGGTTCGAAGCGCCAACGTCGTTCTTCTCGTTTAGCAGCACAACATCACCAACTTCATAGATCTATTGCACATGAAATTTAAATGTTTAGGAAAAATGGTGACCAACTCTGTGATATGACTAGCATGAGATATTGATAGTGTCATTACCTTGATTGGTTTTGGATGGTCTTTGTTATGCCCAACAGTTTTTAAAATGCCAGGCATAAGACTGGTACGAACGATCTGGAAAATACAAAGAAACATGTTAGTTACGATGATCTTACTGAATTTTGAAACTATTGTCCGAGTAAAGGGTCCTCTATAGCTCCATAACGTGTAAACAGAACAATTATTATATACCTCAAAATCAGCCGTACGTGGATTCCCAATAATTGCTGCAGTTTTACTGTCGTCTTTCCTATTGAGCATACTGAAATTCTCTTTGTAGGAGCACAGTATCCACGTCAGCACCTCCATGTACCCAACCATCGCAATCTAAAAGGTAAGAATAAATCATAGTTATGAGCAGTAGAAACCAAGCGGATAAATTCTAACTAAATAAAGAGTCATAAAAGCTGTCATTCGTCACTTCATCTAGCACTGATTTGCTTGCTAATGGTAGCAGGCAAGTTACCCAATGACCAGCAAAACAGAGTAGAATGTATAAAAAACACTTGTGAAATTGATAAGCGAAAGAAGGAACTCGACCACCAAATATCAATGACGAAGCATAGGCATATCCCACCTCCGATCGAATAAGGTCGGTGAACTGATTTAGTAACTGGGGGCTCAGAGATGGAAGCGCTATCTTGGGAATTTCATTGTATCCATAAGCAATTGCCACATCCTTAAAATGAGAGAAGAGGGAAAAATTTAACGTACAACTAGACATGCAAACATATGAAGTTTTGACATAGCGGTATTGGTCCTAATACCTCCGCCACATCACAAGGATGGAGGACGTCACTTCTTGTTGGAGGAATGGATAGAGTGAAGCCGACACCTGATTTTACTGACTCAGATTGCTCCACTTGCAATTGCATTTTATTCAACAATCCAGCAACCTAAAGTTCAATCTTGGAATATTAAAAATCATTACTTTTAATGTTTAAAATTTTCAAATTTATCGAGTTATGAACAATACGGTATCTTGGATGTACCCCTCATCCGCAACTTAAAACATAACAAAGAATCCAGTGACCTAATCACAATCACCATTCACCATAGAGCATTTTCCCAACATCCAACTATTCATTTAAGGTTTACAGTGAAATATCGTCCAGCTTAGATGTAGATTGATTACTCAATGAAGAACCGCATAAGTTATTACTAGAAGTTACCAACCGACCAATAGCAAGGTGAATAGTAGACAACATTAAAAATAACAGATGAACTAAAAATATTGGAAAAATGTTACCTCATTTGCTGGCAGGGAGACTCCAACAATGTTGGTGATGGAAGATAAGGGTACATCCATTTGGTAGGAAGATAGATCAGGACAAACATACGACTTCCCATCAGGGTATATTACTTCAACTGGCTCAACTTCAAACTTATTTTCACAGTAGACTGAAAACATTGCAACCTGCACTGATAGGTCATAGATCAACACCGAAAGATATGAAATCCCACCACAAGTGACGTCGGATTCATTAATTACCACTGTGTTGAGGACAATATTGGCTTTAGTCAAGTCTGTCGCAGTGCATTCAACGAAGATGTTCTTTGTCTTCAATGTAATGGCAGAATGTGCACCATTTATGATTGGTGGCAAGGACAAAACAGTTCTACACAAAGATACATGCATATATTATAGTTAAAGAGCACGGGTTTGCAGAAGAAAGACTTAAGTTTTGTGAAAAGCTATTACCTGTTACAATCATATATTACTGGAAACACCGGTGAATCTTCAATTATATGCAGAAACTTCTTCAGCTTCAAATCAGACTGCAAATCGTTTGAAAAAATATAGATTTAGATGCTAAAGCATCATAATAGACGGGCAGTGGTAAATATAGTTGATATAATATATTAGACACACATATGGATACATTATCACACAAGGGAACTACCAAACCGTCAACTCACCTTGTAGAATTCCATCAGTTCATCAGCTCTAAAGCTCCTCGTCTGAAGAAATCATAAAGACCAAATTACAAATAAAATCACAAGAAGGAAAATAAAATAAGAGAGAATGGTTCAGAATGTACACCTGTTTCAGTGGGGCAAAGTTTATTTCCGGAGGTGGTAAGGCCTGAAACACACAGAAACGATTATCAGTCAGCATATTTAAGGACAGTTTGAAATTCCACTTACATAAAAGAATCTCCAGTTCCTAAACTAATACCTTCAAAAGCGCTTGCATGACTTCCATAAACAATTAAGTTATGTCAAAATACACACATGCTTCAGCATTGAGTAATCAAGGAAGAAAGGTAAAATACCCAGAAAGAATGAAGTGAGCTACATAAACTCACGAGAGCATATTGTAGGTAGGAGTATACAAACACTACCTCATACGTAAATGGTCCTTTTATTGTGTCTAGATCATGTGTGCCGATAGCAACCAGTGTTCTTCGTCTACGGATTATAAATCACAAGATGTTAGAAATAAAAACTATTATTGCTTCACTTCATGGATCAACAATTTCAGAGAATCTTATAACATACCGACAGATATTTTGATGCAGCCGATCTTGGAGATCAATAAAGCTATTATATCGAGCATCATCAAATGTAACACCTCTGAGAACAGCACATACAACAAACGGGCGTATCTTTGACGTCTACATTCAGAGAAAATAGTATCCACGGATTATGGATGATGAGCTGTAGGCAGATTACATTGCATTGATTATAATGATCACCTCTGATTTCACGTGCATTTTTAGCATGGATTCTTTACTGATGGCAGCCAAGCTATACTTCGGTACTGGATCAAGCCCATTAAAGATGCGAAGGGATTGAGCCAAACCCTCGAGACAGAGCAAATCATACCTGACATTGAGCCCAAAATATATTACTTACAGATCATGTATCATAAGGATGTAAATTTCAAATCTAAAGAAATTAATTTATAAAATCAAGCAATTCATTCCAGTTGAATCCATTTGCCCTCCCTTTCCACTGCCGGAATATAATTTCAAATGGAAGTTTGGAACAGAAAGATTGATTCATAAATTGATCGTAAGACAAAAATATACCTGTTAGCAGGAACTTCAATCTTGTATATAATCTCCTCATCGCCAGCTGGTTCCTCATTTTCCAAATGCTTCTCTTTTCTAATTATTGCCTTTTCAGTAGTCTGTTTTCACATGAACGAACCCGTCATAAAATCAAACTGCTGCAATGCTGACATTTAAGTGAAACGAACAGAACTAAACATAAGATTCAAATTTGACATAACACTTCCACGATAAAGTTTATTTTTTTTTTTAACTTTAGAAATCATCACCGTACTCGTGCAAAAATGCATGACTGCAACCAGTGGTAAAGTCTTAATTTTCCAGAAAAACTTATTCTTTGCTCTCAATCACTCTTCATAAACCAGCCAATCTACAAAATCCGCATCAGCTTAAATCTAACTCCTACAGCAATTTCGAGAACGATCAGAGTAAACAGATAGTGAAAACTCGTACATACATCAAGTGCACCCAAATTACGCGACATTCAACAAAATCAACACTACGTCAGCCCAAGAAAACAAATTCACGAACGTACCACGTCATCCAGCTCAATCCCAAACTTGAAGCATAAATCCTCAAACTCTTCTTCAGCTGACAAATAAAAATCAACCAGTAAGGAAAATAACGAGATGATAAATGAGAAAATCAGTACATTCTATACGTATCAGCATCTAGGAAAAGGATAACCGATACTTACAATAGGTGCGACCAAGTGCTTGGAAAAGCCGATCTCTGCCGACGCTAACAGTAGGCATGGTTGGCTGTTCACGGCGGAGGCGTCAGTTATACCTAGCTCTGTTCTGTTTTTCTCCTCCCTATTTATCGGGTTTTCTGAAAATTTGGACCCAAGTAATATATTTTATATTCATTGGGGTCGATTTGCTATATTCCATGTGCCATAGATTCAGCCCATTGGGATTAAGTTGGCCATTTTTTTATAGCAAATTCATGGAAGAATTGAATTCAGCTTTGCTATTTATTGTTATGCCCTTTTTTTTGAGTTAACTAAGTTTCAGACATATTTTCGTAAGTTTCATAGGTTTTAGGATCCAGTAACATTTACAAAAGTGATAGGGATCTATTTGAAGTTTTATGTTAAAGTTAAGGACCAATTTTGAGCAAAACAACTCATTTGCCCCTTCATGTTGCGGAAGTTACACATGTTTGTCATCAGCTCTTCCAAACACTCGACGGATACCACTTTGTGCATTCTGGGTAACACTTGATGAAGTGGTAAACACTTCGCGAATTACAGGAAAGTGTTACCCAGAAATAAGGAAGTGATACCAGAAAAGCATGAAGTGGTAAGACTTCATGAATTACAGGAAAGTATTATCCACAATAAGGAAGTGTTACCAGAAAAGCATGAAGTGGTAACACTTCATGAATTACAGGAAAGTGTTATCCAGAAATAAGGAAGTGTTACCAGAAAAGCATGAAGTGGTACCGAAAAATAGCATTTATTCGAGTAAAAAAATTCGAATAGAAAATATAAATATTTTTATTCGTTTTTTTATTCGAATCGGTTATTCGGAGTGAAAAAAATTAATTCGATTTTTTTAATTCGAATAAGTGATGTTTAAGAAACTAATTTTGTTCTATTGATACCACTTATTAGCTATAGAGTAACACTTCATGAATTCTGCATAACACTTTCCTGGGTTAACTGCATTCTCTTACAAGAAAATGATTACAAGGAAGTGTTATCCGAAAAGCATGAACTGTTACCCAGCACGTTAACCGCGTATGTTAATAGCAGAAACAAGGAAGTGTTACACGGAAAGCATGGAGTGTTACCCCGAAAGCATGGAGTGTTTTCCAGAAACAAGGAAGTCGCGAAAGTATGAAGTGTAATCAAGCAAGCATGTTAATGGCATACACTTAAAACACTACATTTTATTATGTTGATACCACTTATTGGATATACAGTAACACAATTGTGCGTGGTAATACTGTTTGTTATGCGATAACGATATATTGCAATTTGATAACACAACAATGGTGATGGATACCATTTCTCATTACTCTTTTATATGGGTATTTTCGTCAGACAAATCTTAAATAAACTTAAAAAATGAGTCCCTAAAACTAAATTTTGTCTGACATGGGCCTGAACCCTAAAAATATTTACCTAGGGGCCTGCACCCCAATTGCCCCTTTTTTATTTATTGTAGACGCACGCTTCACGTGGAAAGTAGAAACTCTATAAATTAATACAGTTGGGACCTGCCAAATTTGTTAATTAAAAGAATTATCAATTTATAGATAAATTAATAATTATTTTCAACAAATTAATAAATTATTAATTTATAGTGTATGCTACCTTTCAAACTTCTCAAATATCAAATAATCTTCAATTTTCTATCTCCTTAATGAACGTCAAATTAAGGATCAAACATTCAATCTCTCAAGTCTATCATAATACAATCGGTATGGTGTTAAGGACAAGTAGAGACAAATATACAAGGAGAATTGATTTCAACAGAAAAAATGACAATTGAATCATTTTCAATGTAATATGAGAATGTTTTATGAAATTATTAATTTATAAGTTATACGGGACCTATAGAAATTATCAAAAGTCTATTATAATTTAGAGAATTATTAATTTAGTACGTTATCCCCGGGTCGGGATCGACCAAAAATATATATTAAAGAGTTTATTAAATTGTCGAGTAATTATTTATAGAGTTTCTACTATAATATGTTTATTTTATGTGGTTTAGGATCATTTTGCAAATCGACAAAATAAGGAGGGATGTGTAACAACTTACAACGTACAAAAACTTGAAGCTTTTTTCTTTTCTTTGTTCGTACATTGGTTTGAATATTCGAACAGTAACACATATACGCAAAAGTAAGATAAGATATGTATGTATATTTGTATTTTTCGATTTATTTATGTCAATTTATTTGTTGGAGTTTTGATCCATCTACCTAGCTGTTAGCACATTGAGCCGAAATGTTTGAGAGTAACTAAGACAGCGAAAGCTGTTTCGGTGTGGCTTGAGAAATATCTTCACTGAGATGTTATAAATATAAGGAAACTATGTAAGAAATTGAATTTAATGATCGTATTTTTCTTTTGATTATCTGTTTTAGTCACATCAAAAGAAGCATTCGAGTCCCACAAGTTCAAGCAACCTTAATTATCATATTGACTATGTGAAAAAACAAATGTCCATATTTCGTATATATTAATTAGAAGAAAATTAAAATTTCATTTTTACCGGGTTAAGGAAAATAAGCATAAAATATTTCTCGTGAGCAGTTTAGGAAATAAAAGTACTTGGTTTAGAATGAGTGTTGTTTTTCTTATCCAATATTAGAAGTTAGAACGAGTGATGTAGAACTCTCAATATCTCATATTCAGAAATTGAAACGTGGCGAATTATTATTCGTAGAATTAAAAATGAAGCCACGGCAGATCATTTATTTCCACAAACACGTTTGGTTTGACAATTGCATAGACTAAAAGGAACACATCCTAGTATTTATAATCTAAATTTAATGAAAATCATAGCATACGCAATGCGCCCATGATAATGGAGGGCATATCTTGATTCAAAACAAAATGAACACGAACATAATAATAAAAAACACGTTACGTTTCTTATATATTTTTAAAAATATACATATTTTGATCTCGAGATCATTTGCCAAAATTAGGGAAATGTTTGGGACTTCTAACAGTTTCCTTGGACTATAGTGGGAATATCTACCACTTCATCTCAATTAATTCAAGAGTACAACTACGTTTTGCTTCAAATATATATCAAGATGAATTATTTTATTTTTAACAATTATTGTATAAGGACTGATAACATTGTATGGGGATAAATAAAAAAAAAAGCAAATTATTTTTAATCCTTTGAATAAGGTGAGTGAAGCATCTTCAACCCACGGCATAAAAATACAGACAATTTTACACAATAATACGGTTTCAGTGTTTTTGCTCCAACTCATAAACTCTATTTTCTACATTAATTTTTAATCCAACACATTAACTCTACTTTACACTAAAAATAAATTACTATATATTACTATCATAGTTGGCTTATTAAACTTTATATTGTCAAGATTTAAAAGTCAATATATAATAACTATTAATACTTGAAAATTAAATAAATTACAAAATTAGCATTTTATTTAATTATAATTTTATTAAATTAAAAGAAATATCAATAAATAAAGAAAATTAATATTATTTTTACTTTTACTATTATAAGAAAATATCAAAAATATAAATATAGAGTCTCATTGAGTAAAGACGTACTCTATTTTTTGTTTTCACAAAATTAAAGTACTCGTTGGAGATGCTCTTAGACATACACGTAAACTAAAGCGTTTTGCAGTTTTAACACAGTAAGTAAGTATCAAACTCGAAGTAATCTTCTCAAATGCTTTCTTTTAGAAAAAATGAAAAATTTTGTCCTAAGATTTTGACCTCTTATTCTAGCTGTTCGCTTCGTATAACGTCTAATTACTCACCATAAAAAAGAAAGTGAAGCTAGTCCCAAACTTCCCATTCGTTTCTTCACATTATAATAGCACTCTCCCCCCAAAGCCTCAAAATACCCTTTCATATCAACAAAAACTCAAAAGATATTATTACATCAAAAAAACATGGCCACTAAAACATCACTTATCGTCATCTCTCTCTCATCCTCGTCCAAACATGGCCTTCATCTTCGCACGAGCACACCGCCGAGCCATCGACGGTCCGCACCCACGAAGAAACCCTAGCCATGTTCGAGTCGTGGCTCGTCAAGCACGAAAAGAGCTACGAACCCATGGAGGAGAAGCAAAGGAGGTTCGAAGTGTTCAAGGACAACCTTAGGTACATCGACGAGCACAACTCTCTGCCCAACCGAACCTACACGCTCGGCCCGAACCGATTCGCGGACCTCACGAACGAAGAGTACCGAAGGACCTTCCTCGGGACACGGGCCCGGGCCGGGCTGAGGCTGCCAGGGTCGAACAGGAGTGACAGGTACGAGTTTCGGGCCGGGGACGAAGACGGGCTGCCCGAATCGGTCGACTGGCGTGAAAAAGGAGCCGTCGTGGGCATCAAAGACCAAGGGAGTTGTGGTAAGAAATTATTGGAAAAGCTTACCAGCCATTGAATATAATTTGATTAGCTTTTTTTTTTTTGGAACATATGGCCTTGTTTGGGGCGTGGAACTCAATCTCATATCGGTTTATTACAGAGTTTGTGATTTGCATATAAGGTCCATATTTTAATGAAAAATTCTTGTTAGCTTATATGTTGGCCTTCCGAGTACGGAATGGCAATTGCTTATTGATCTTTGATAAACTATTTGAAATGCATAGTGGGAATTAAAAAATTAAAATTCATACATTCGTTGTTTAGATATACGAAATGACTCCACTGAAATTTTATACTTTTCATTTGGACCCACTAAATAATTTTTTTATATATTTGGACACCAAAAATGTCTTAATCTTCTAGCTCCACTGCTGATGGTTATAGTTGTTGGGCGTCAAACTTCAATCCCACCTACGTCGGTTGGTTTAAGTAACAAAATAACTGTGGGGCTTATACGTCTACTGAATATGGAGCGAGCTGTATCTATCTTATGAAGAAAGAGTTTTTTTGCTAGATTCGAAAAATGTATCGTATTAAGGGCTCGAGCTAAAATTTCTATGTCGAATATATTTTTGTAGGGAGTTGTTGGGCGTTCTCGACGATCGCTTCCGTGGAGGGCATAAACCAAATAGTCACCGGGGATCTGATCTCACTCTCCGAGCAGGAGCTCATAGACTGCGACCGTTCTTACAACGAGGGATGCAACGGAGGGCTAATGGACTATGCCTTCGAGTTCATCATAAAGAACGGAGGATCGACTCCGAGGAAGATTACCCTTACACGGAGAGGGACGGGAAATGCGACCAATACCGAGTTCGTTTATTTTAAACAAATCATCTTCCTAATATTCGTCGGGAATACATACATGTACGGTCCTACTTACCACGTTTTTTTTTGTTGATCGCAGAAAAACGCCAAAGTCGTGTCGATCGACTCGTACGAAGACGTCCCCACGTACGACGAGAAGTCCCTTCAGAAGGCGGCGGCGAACCAGCCAATCAGCGTTGCGATCGAAGCCGCGGGATTCGACTTTCAGCTCTACGAATCCGTAAGCCCATCCCTTTGTGGGGTTCTCTCTTAGAACCAAATTGACAAAAGATGAAGTACTCCACAAGACTACATACAAGTCATACTTGTTTCTATTATCCGATATGAGATTGGGTTGATACCCAATAGAATCTTAAATCTCTATGAATTCGTACTAATTTATTACCTGTCGTCTGGTCTCGTAATAACACACTAATTCGGTGCGCCTTTCGCTCTCTCTCTCTCTCTCT
Source organism: Craterostigma plantagineum (assembly GCA_027422505.1). Lineage (NCBI taxonomy): Eukaryota > Viridiplantae > Streptophyta > Magnoliopsida > Lamiales > Linderniaceae > Craterostigma > Craterostigma plantagineum. The sequence continues at coordinate 8,884 of JAPQWV010005011.1, read as the reverse complement.
AGGGCATATTCACTGGGAAGTGTGGGGACCGACCTGGACCACGGTGTGAACGTGGTGGGCTATGGCTCGGAGGGCGGGACTGACTACTGGATCGTACGAAATTCGGGGGCCCGAGCTGGGGCGAGGAGGGATACGTTCGCATGCAGAGGAACGTCAGGGACAAATCGGGAATTTGCGGGATTGCAGTAGAGCCTTCGTACCCGATAAAGAACGGTGCGAACCCGCCGAACCCGGGCCCGTCCCCGCCCTCGCCGGTCAAGCCGCCCTCGGTCTGCGACGACTACTACGAGTGCCCCCTCGGCACGACGTGCTGCTGCCTCGACGAGTTTTTGGGGCTCTGCTTCGACTGGGGTTGCTGCCCGCTCGAAGGGGCGTCGTGCTGCGAGGATCACTACAGCTGCTGCCCGCACGATTATCCCGTCTGCCACGTCTATTCGGGCACATGCAGTAAGGTGAGTAATAAATTGACTTTGTAACTTAGACGCAAAAACACTCTGATTCTTAAAAGAACCAACGGGTCCTTAGTAGAGTAAATGAATTTTTTTTCAAATTTTTTGTCTTACCTATCCATTTGGATATAAATTAAGTGGGCTTAAGATTTGACGAGTTTGCACGTGCTTATAGAGTGAAACGCGCTGATTGGTGACACGTGTCAATTTTAAGCCCACTAGATTGCACGACAAAACTTAATATATTTTTTTATTTTGTCTTACCTAGTCAGTTGGGTATATATATAACCTAATTGTGCTTAGAATTTGATAGTATATGACATGAGTATGGAGTGAAGCACGCCGACATGTGTTCCAACATTGCCGGTAAAGCGTATAAGTTGAAATTTTAAGCCCGCTTAGATTACAGGAAAAAAAAAAAAACCCAAAACAATATTGGAGCAAATTATTATTTTGTTTTCTACTATGTAATGAAGTTTCTGATACTTTTGCAGAGCAAGAACAACCCCTTGCTGGGAATTAAGGCGATGGGGAGAGTTCATGCGAGGCCAATTGGGACTTTGGGAAGGAGGAAGAGCAGTTATTGAAGAATCGGTTTGAAGGTATAGACTGAAAAAGGGCGAAGAACCGCAATTTATGAAGGTGATGTCCCACACAAGAGAACTTACCTGGGATTTTATATTTTAAAGACATACGATTATATTAATATCCTATACTGATTTGTATTATCGTATGATTCGTGAATCAATGCATGTTATCAAGATTTGTCATTCAATCTCCAACAGTACAAAGTAAAGCTAACGCTATTTGTTTCAGTCAAGTATTTGTTCGATTGATAGATTGGTCTATACTTATGAGGTCGTAAATATAAACTAAGCTACCAAATATGCACTAATAGCATTTAGGTATTGAAGAGAGATCATCAATGCCAATAGTTTTTGAATTATATATACACACACACAATGTGCACTTTTTACATGAATGTAATGTAATAATATAGCATAGAAACATTAGAGCAGATCAAAGAGCTTAAATCTAACTTATTAAACACCCCAAATCTTCGAAACAAACCCACCACAGAGATCTCCCTTCCCTAATTTTTCGAGCAACAAATTTCGAACTCGAAAAACCCGAGCGAAGAATCATCAGCATCGATTCGATTCTCCTTAATCCCTACCCTGAAAATCGCCAACATATTATTTACAAAGTATCATCTCAAATCGTATATCGATATAGCAAAACATCGAAACGACTAGATGCTGAAAACGAAATAACGATTACGAAAAACTCTTACCAAAGAGTCGCCTTTCATCCACTGAGGATCATAATTGTCTAACAATGTAATGTATTGCTCCATAGCTTCTTCAGGGCTCAAGTTTCCCAGCTTTGCCACGCATTCCTAGCAACATTAATTCAGTCGTATGTTACGCTTCTTATGATTTAAGATCGTTCGTCCTAAGTTATTATAGTCGACCACTTTTTTTCTTGACAAGTCTTATGTTAAACTGCAGTTAGTTCCAGGGAAGAGCCCTAGCTTGATCTAAGGAATGCAAAGCCCCAAACTTAATGCTCATTCTTATGGTTAATATCGAACGCAAAGATCGCTAAGGACAAGAAAGACTTGAGAAAAGCGTTCGAATACCATTTGGCACGAGCCGAGAATTAAGAGCCATTGGCGGGGATTCGAAGCAAGGCCCTTCGATGGCGAGCCTACGGAGCCCATAGAGCTTCATTTGATCTTCGAACCCTAATTTTTTCGACGATTCTTCGCCTCTTCCCTTGCGATTTCGCCGTACTCGACGTAGTTGACAGCTCGGGCGAACTTTCTTTCGAGCTCATTCCTTTCGATTCCTTCCCAATCGTCTTCGATATCTTCTTCCTCGGACGATTTTATTGGCCCTAACATCATGCTATTATCATTCTCCTCAAAGGTGGGAACTCACTTTCTTTCAATCCAATGACTTCTAAAGGATTCTCATCGTTATTATTACATAAAGCCCCATCAAGATTATTACCTCCGCCGTCGATGGTAGAAGCCATTTCGATTTTCTCAGATAATCGGTCATCAGCCTCGTCGGAAAAGCCCTTCTCCTCCGAGGTTATGGCTCCATGGCCGCCGTCAATTTCAGCACCGTCCGCCGCCGACCCAACAACACAGTCGCCTAAAGGCGCGGCGGCGCTTTCGCTGTCACGACGATCGGCGTTCGAAATCACGGCCTTCTCCTTGCCCTTCGCCGCCGTAGCTTCCAACGAAGTGCTAAAAATCTCGTCTTTCGCTATAGATTCGCCGGAAAAAGCGGCAAACGGTGAAGGACGATTAAAGGGATAAGATATAGCTAAAACCCAGTATAGAACTGCAGTGAATAAAGCTGCTAAAGTCAGTTCTTGGACGAAGAACTCCATAGCTTTTCTTTATCTTTTTTTTAGTTCGATCAAAAGGGAGAAAGAAAATCACGAGGGCTTTCAGGGATTTGTCAGATGAGTCGAGGGAGACGAAAAGGATCAAAAGTGAAAGAAAGGTCTTTGTAGAAAAGTAAGATAATCGAAATAAGGTTAGCAAATCTTAATGTTAACTCTATATATCATCATGGTGTACACTCAAACAAATTTGAAATGGAAAAAAAAAAGAGAAAAAAGAGAAATTATGAAAGTAGTTGGAGAATTAATTTTCAGGAAGGGATGTTTTGAAGAGGAGAAGAGCAAGGCATATTCTTTTTCCTTTCTCTTTTTTTTTTGTCTTTATTTTTTGCTACTTGTCCTTTTCTTTGGTAGGCTAGGGACTAAAGTGCAATATGGGACCCAGTGAGTGAAATAATATCCCATGATTCCATAAATATGATCCGCAAAGCAAAAGTGAAATTGAGGTATTTCGTTGAATAAGTATTATTTTGTTGTTAGTGTAATAATTATTTTGTATGATACAGATTACGTATACATATATCAAATTGGATTAATCTACATTACAATTCAATCTAATCCTCATAGGAGTGAAACTCCACGAAAGATCATATTGGATTGTACTAAAACTTACGAAAGAGAAATCTTACAAGAAATAACCAATCATTAAATCCTCATTGCATGTGCATATATCGCATTCTAATAAATCCTTTTTCTTTTCCTTTTCTGTTATTTAAAAGGAAGAATGTTATTTTCACATTTTATATTTATTATAATGAACTGCTGCGTCACAAGCTTATCCTCGGGGTGAGTTGTATAATTCGAGCATGTGATTTGATCCAATTTCATTCATACCATACATTCATGATTAGAAGTCAATATTGTCACCTTTTAATGTGATATTCATAATTTAATTATTAGTTTCTCTATCCGTTGTTTGATGTAACAGAAAATCAGAAGATAACAAGCACGCACAAATATATGTTTTAATATAGCATCTCACTGTATCTAAAACTTACGTTAATTTCCCAATTTATATATTTTATTTCAGCTATGTCTCTGATTTATTTTATATTTTTAAAATTTGACTTTGTTTTATGGGCTGCCATACTCAAATAATATTACTTCAATAAAAAGCCTAATCTTGATAGATAGTGTTTATCATAATTTAATTCTAGACATTACATTTTAGTTTATTTATCATTGTACTATCTTTACATTTTAAGAATATTTAATATTATTATATTGTGTTGTGATGTTTTTTTGCTAAATAAGGAATATGATAAATTATTAGGATGCCCGAAATGGAAAAATATGATAAAATTAGCGGGAGGGAGTAGTAAAATAAAAAGCACAACTCTTCTAAATAAACCATTGATAAGAGGAAAAGAGCTCGAATTCCATAGCAGGCGAGCATTTATTTTCTTCCAATGTAATAACTCACACTGACTCATTTCGGGTTCATTTTTTTTAACATCTGCTCTTTTCTGAAGCCAATTTAAAGCAAGTAAAACAAAACCTCTCTTCTTTTCTCTGTAAAATCACCATAGAACAGAAAACAGATAAGCTATCTATGGAGTTGGCCTTTAAATCACCATAGACGCTCAGAGTGTGTTTTCTTTCTCATATCAAAGGATGAAGAAGGGTGTCAGTAATATCATCATCTACTTGTTCGTTTCAACTGCTACACTCTCTCGCCTTGCTTCTTCTTCATCATATCAAGGTAATATTTTCTGTAAGAATCTTTACACTTTTGGCCCTCGTTCGTTCTCCCTTTTTTATTACCTTTCAGTGAAAGGAGGAGACGTAATAAGCTTGCAAGATTACGAGCCTCATAATCCTGTCCCAATCTCCAAGGCTTCGAATGTAAGGCCTAAGCCTATCCAACACGGTGCTCCTCTTATGCCCTTCGTCCCGGGAAATCCGCCGCCTCCGTCGACGCCGTTTCAGCCCGGCACAGCGGCGGAGGACGGTATGTATCCTTAGTCGTCTCGCGTGGATGAACCTACCTGTGAGATGTCATGTATTCTGACACGATCTTTAACGTTGTTGCTTTATATGTGTTAGCTTTGCTTTGTAAATTTTGTCGGTCTTGGGAGACAGCGTCGTTCTTTCTGTATTTTCCTTCTCTTGGAAGCTCTCTCTTTTGGTTGTTTTCGTGGTACGTAAATTTGATGAGTTTGTTATGTTAACAATTTTTGTTCTCGAAAGAAAATACTCAATTGAATAAAAAATTTATAATCAGTACCTATGTCAGAAATTTTATAGATAGGTACTCGTTTTAGTGTATGCACCAATTTCTTAGTCTTGTTGTACCTTTTTATGCGTGTTGCATACCACGTCACGCGTTTATCCGGTACCATATACATTCCATATGGTACCTTAATGTGATATATATGACACTATTTTCTCAACGTATTACGTATCAAAATACGTTCCTATAGGGTGCCTAAATGTGTTATATCGCGTACATGCAGCGGATCGGGTACCTATATGCAAAAAAATTTATTCTATTAGGTGCCTACATATAAAAAAATACTGACGGCGTACTAAATTACAAGTTTTTATTCAAATGGATATTTATATATAAAGACCCCTAAAAAGGAATAAAAGAAAAAAACGTCGCTGTGTTGTATCATCTCATGGTTGGGAAATATTAGAAGCGTTGCATCTAATGAAGTAGATGACTAGATAAATATATACGATCTCAATTTTCTTAAATCTGAAATAGTTTAGAATAAGGTGAATCTATAGGAAAATACCAATTGTACAAAAAATTTGCAAGTCAGTACCTCTGTCAGAAGTTTTTATACAAGTATCCGTTTGATGGTGTGTACCATTTTTTCAGTCTTGATGTACGTTCTATATGTGTATTATGTATCATGTAGCGTTTATATGGTACTCATATATGTTTTTATATGGTACATTAATATATATATGATATACCATCTTCACATGTATTATGTACCACAATATGTTTCTATATGGTACATAAATGTGATATATGATGTACCTTGCGGTGGATCAGGTACTAATGTGCAAAAATTTTTATTTAATAGGTACTTACATATAAAAAACGACGAGGTACTGACTTGCAAATTTTTATACAAATGGATTATTTTACGTAGATTCCGGAATAATATGAAATAGCTCACAACATACAAAGTTACTCACAACTTTTATCTTTATCATCAGCTAAAAATGACTGGTTTTTTAAGATAAGGTAAAAAGAAACACCCATAGTGGCCTTCGTGAGGTCCATTTAATGTATTCAAATTTTAAAGCAACTAAAAACCGCGAAAAAGTAAAGTTAAGGGACTTCATTGCAATAAATGGAATCACGTCAGAGCTTCGCCACTTGTCTTGTCATCAAAGAAAGCCCAGCTTAACAATTAAGATCATCCAAAAAATCAAAACCCTCGCACGCACACCGTCCGAAAGAGAAAAGGGGAAAGGAAATAAGCAGATCAGCTGAAATTAATTATATGTCTGGAATGGAGAGGCTTCATCGGATGTTTGCCGGAGCCGGCGGTTCCCTCGGCCATCCTCCGCCGGATTCTCCAACGCTCGATACGTCGGAGCAAGTCTATATCTCATCCTCGCCCTCTTAAAGATGCTGAAACACGGTACGCACTGAATCTATTGACCTAGTGCGGCGACTTTAAGGTTTCGATTGCCATCATCTGTGTGTGTTTATTGATGATTCGATTGAAAAATTATGGTAATAGGTAGGGCGGGAGTACCTATGGAAGTGATGGGTCTAATGCTTGGTGAATTTGTGGATGAGTACACTGTACGTGTGGTAGATGTATTCGCCATGCCTCAGAGTGGTACTGGTGTTAGCGTTGAGGCTGTGTGGATCATGTTTTCCAGACCAATATGCTTGACATGCTCAAGCAAACCGGCAGGTATGGAAAATTATTTCTTAAAGCTTAGATCTTTTGCTGATTCTGTTCCTACGTGCGTGTTAAAATTGGGAAGGTATATTTCTTGGGTACGTTTGTTGATTTATCAGTGCGTGATCCATTGGACGATTGCTAGAGTAATGGTCTCAGTTTTTTTTCACTGGAATATGTTGATTGATTCATGTGGATCTGTTGTGAACCCTTTTTCCGCTTCTCCATTTGCCTTTTCAGGCCGGAGATGGTTGTTGGGTGGTACCACTCTCATCCAGGTTTTGGATGCTGGCTCTCTGGCGTTGATATCAACACTCAGCAGGTCGTAGTTAATCGATTGTCTATACTTTAATTGCTTGTTTGTTTAAGCTTCAAACTAATGCATTATTTGTTCCAATCTGAGAGAGGTTCCCTGGGATGGTCAATAAATGTCTTGTCATATATTTAAAACCAGTGTTATGCATAAAGTTGTTTTTAGTATTCTTTTCTTACCATATTGTAGACTTTCATTGCTTTCAAGTATCACAATTGCCTTTATGCATCGTTTTCTTGCAGAGTTTTGAAGCCTTGAATCAGAGGGCAGTGGCAGTGGTGGTAGACCCCATCCAAAGTGTCAAGGAAAGGTGTAATTGATGCTTTTCGTCTGATCAATCCACAGACTATGATGCTCGGTCAAGAACCACGACAGACTACATCCAACCTGGGGCATCTCAATAAACCATCCATCCAAGTAATATACACCTATAAATCATCAACTGCCACCTCCTTAAATATGTCTTTACCCTTCGTCTCTCACTGCCAACATGCATTTTCCTTCGCAGGGCCCTTATCCACGGTTGAACAGGCATTACTACTCTCTAGCCATAAACTACAGAAAGAATGAACTCGAGGAGAAAATGCTTCTGAATCTTCACAAGAAAAAGTGGACCGACGGTTTAACCCTTCAGCCATTCGATGCCCACTCCAAAACAAATGAACAGACAGTCCAGGTAAGTATTTGATATACGATTGGTGCCTCAATCAGCCTGTGGTTTTTTCAAAAATTTCAATAATTCTTGTTGTCTTTATCGGTATTGCTTTGTTTTTGTAAATGTTTAGGAGATGCTCAGTCTAGCTATAAAATACAACAAAGCAGTTCAAGAGGAGGATGAGCTTCCACCCGAGAAACTCGCCATCGCAAACGTAGGGAGACAAGACGCCAAGAAGCATCTCGAGGAGCACGTCTCGAACTTGATGTCTTCCAATATCGTTCAGACATTAGGTACTATGCTCGATACCGTTGTTTTCTAGATCTTCGTCATTATTTCCCTAAAATCGAACGTAGTACCAAATCTGGCTTGCTGCTTGTTCTTGGACATCATATTTCTACTTTCTATCATCCTCGTATCATTGATCAAATCTTACCTTGTAATTTGTATCTGAAAATTCATTCAACGGTGATCTCTTTTTTCCAAGTATTGGGAAAGATAATTATTTTTGTGGTCACTTTTGAACCGTATCTTTGAATTTATTACGTAACTAACTAATGCCATATAAAAGGTAAGATGATTGCTTACTCAACTCAAACAAAGGTTGGAGTTTTATTAAATTAGTTCTAAGATAAAAAGAGTCATTAGCCATTTGTTATGCCGATCACTTGTTAGGTTTAGTATAACATACATATAGGGCCATGGAATATTGCCTGTTTATGTTTGTGTCTATATTACATTTTTGTTTTCTAATTTGGAGTAAATCTACTCGATCATCTATGAATGTGTTTGTGTCTACGCTTAAAGTATTACCTTTCTTCTCTAATTTTCCACTCAATTGGATATGAATCTACGCCTCCCCAAAAAATATATGTTGCTTTGACCTTTGAGCCAAGACTTTTACGTTATAATTGGGATATTAATGATTGAACTATTTTGGTTCGGTAAGTTCCAATATAGGCATTTTCTCATTTATTAACAAATAGAAACCAATTCTATTCACGCGAGAGAAAGAAATAGTAAGAAATTCAAACTGTCGACAATATATTAAAACATTTCTTTATCATGCATTTAACTGAAGAAAGAGAGACGCGCTCTCAACTATTAAGACTATGTTTATCAACAATCCCGAGAATCGGTTGTACACAAAAGACAAAAGAGAAATTAATAAAAA
>JAPQWV010005010.1:0-23886 GCA_027422505.1 Craterostigma plantagineum | reverse complement strand
CATTGGTTAACGTGATTTGCCCTTGATTTAAGGAAGCTTGTTTCCTCGGGTTTATCTTTAATGTTTTGGGCCAAAATTGAGATGCTAATTGGGCCTTATTTTATTAATTGTAAATTCCCAATAGGTTTGGGTCACTTTATTTAAGAAATATATTATTTTAGAACCAAGACTTGGGCTTAAATTTGGATTAAACCTAGTCCATTTATGGTTATAGCCAAAATTTTCTACCCACGCTACTTTTATTATTCCAATCTCCCTTATTTAATATTTCCGCAAAATTCCTACTATCTTAAATGTCACAAGAGCACGAAAATTTTAAATGCACACTATTCCATAGAATTCACAGAAGCACAAAATTAGTGCACAACAATTCCCAATCATCGCGTGAGCACATAGTCACGTGCACAAAATTCATGTAATCGCCTAAGCAAATAATTAGTGCAAAATTCCTAAACCACATAAGCACATAATTCCTAAATCACCTTGGCATAAAATGCGTACGCTAAATTTATTGGCCATACTAGCTTACGGGCACCCGGGCATTACACATGATCTCCAAAGATCTGATACGCAAGTTCAGTCTGATCTTGCAACAACACCTGTAGATGCGAATCTTGTAGATTCAAATCGAGGATTGGGTGGAAGTCTCGACCTGTCACAACCTCAAACGACAACGAGCCAACCCACTGAGAAGGTGATCACTCAAGGGTTGTCAATAGGCGACACCAGTCATCCTGTTCCATCTACGTAGGCGTCTGTCCCTTTTGTGACTGAAGAACGACTCAAGGCCACTCTCTCTGAAGCATTAAGTTCTTTTGAGGGAGAGCATGCGTATGGCAATCGAGACGTCCCACCAAGATCGAGGGAGCACCCGTCTCAAAGCCAACTTCATCACAAGCTAACCTCCCGCCACCACAACCCACACCCACCGACCCTCTCAGTAAGTCCATCCATATCAACTCGTGCACCGTACCCCTTAGCGTACTCCACGTCATCCTGCTAGCCCGCCTTATTAGTCTTACCAACCGGAAACCTCAAGAAGAATCTCTCTTCCGACGTCTGGTGGACTATCCTGACCACGGACCCAAACTTGCCGCAGTGAGGACTCTCGCTCCAAACGCCGACATAACGACCCGAATGACTAGGATTATCCTGAGGTGTACAAGAGCCGAAGACATCTACAAGTCGTCAAGGATTAGAACAAGGCCATCAGGCTCAGCACAAGAAAACACTGGAGCCGCTGAAACCTCACAACCCATTACACAAACAACCACCACGCACCGCACCACCCAAACTCTAACTCAAATTGAACAATCAACCTTCAACCTAGGGCTGCCTCCACTCACACCATCAACAACCTTCAGAAGCCCCTTGCTTCCGGAAGAAGAAGCAAGTGCCGCAATGCTCGTGCCTGGTAGAAACTCAAGGATCTATTAGCTCGACCGCTCCAGACCTGTCGGGAATATCAAGAAGTGGAGTCAACCCACACGAGTTCCTCGACAAATACATCGACCCACAGCGCATGACCTTCAAAGATAGAGACTCAAGGCCGTTCGACACTTCTTACAACAAGCTTCGGTTGACCTAGTCTTGACAGTAGTCGAAAAACCTCAGGAAGGTGAAGATCATGAGCAAATTCCTCCAATGCTTCCTGAGTTAATTGTTCAACGAGCAGATTCTCCTACGAGACTAATGCCAGGGTCTGTTCATATCGACACGCCATGGGAGAATATTAGGATTGAAATCCCATTCCTTGAGGAAGTTCGTCAGCACATATGGAGGTCAACGGACAAAGTCAAGCAGTTGAACGAGTTCGAGCTCAGAGGCATCTCTCACTGGGAACAGCAGAAGAGGATGACTTATCTTCGGATGCTAACCCAACTTGGACCTGATATGAGGCTGAGGATTCCAAAAGAACAATTGAAGAGTCATCTCAAGGATCTATCTCCAATTTGTCAGCTGCTAATTGTCTACTGTACCAAAGGCAATCTTCCAACTCCTTGCTATGTCGTAGAACGGATAGACAGAACTCGAGAAGAGCTAAGCGAGAGCGACCTACCTTACCCCTGCTGAGGAGGTGTACCATCTCTACCAGCTGTATGTAGAGAAGTACAAGGGTCCTCAAGGCTTTATAAGAAAGGACTCGAGGGACTCTATCGGTTCATGATGCACCAGGTCAAGTACCATGCCGCACATGACCTCCAGATGGCTCTGGAGAGCAATATAAAGAAGGTCAACATGACCTCTCCGCTTAACAAAGGACCTGAGATCGAAGAGCTTCCCAACAATCACGTGCACATAAGCTCGGTGTTAGGAATCACCTACCACAATCCAATTGCCAAGAAGAATAGGTTGATGCTGAAGACTGAGATACACAAATTCTACGACGGGACACCCAAGGTCATCAGGAAGAATACAGAGAAGAGATTGGAATAAATCAACCGAGAGACCATGCTGGAGCTTCTTAGGTTCGTGAGAGAACATCCGCATCTGATGGAACTACTTGAAGCCATCGAGGAGCGTTTGGAGCTGAGAGACACTCTAGGAAACTACGAGCATGTGCTGGGCTTGCGCATGTCAATGCCCGCGAGGACAGATAGCGCGAAGGGCAATCAAGCACAAAGGAGGAGAATTTAGAATATATGTTTTAGTTTTGCTTCAATTTCATTAGTTGTCCTTGTAATTAGGGGCTTTTATTATATTTGTCCTTAGATTAGGACTAGCTAGTTATTTATACCAAGTTTGTTTGGTATAAATACAGCTTAAAACAGAAAATTATTGATTTCATCTGAAGGGCTGCCACTCCAAATTCTAGAGAGAGAAACAGCAGAATCTTCATCTCACTAAGCAAATTCTCTCTCGAGGTTTCAAACGAGTTTTTTCGAGCGAGCTTAGATTTCATAGGATTCTAATTGATTAACTAAAGATAGAAGTCTAGGATCATAGGAGTTGATAATCGAGGACCTAAAAAATATGCTCCCCCTGCCTAAGTGTGCATCTTCCAAACATGATTCAAGCAGTAGATAATCATCGCAACAGGTAACATTAATTAGCGCAGATAAGTATCAGAGCATCACTGTACCAAGACATAATATCACACATCGCAGTATAAGAGCATCGCATATATATATCGTAAAGTGCAAATATTATATAATTAGGGTTCCAAGAACTTTCCTAAACACAAACTTCTAACCCACACATATTACTTCCACACACTTAGACGACAAAACAACAAACTTCTGAACCTACCTTTCTCCCCATCATAAAAAAGGAGGAAATACCTAAGAACCATACTGGCAGAACAGAACAGAAATGATATATCCTTGGCGCTTATAGGATCTGAGCGGAAGGCAGCCTACTGCCTCGAGAAACCTTTGGAATCAGCAAATTTTGTAAGGATTTCTTCATTAACTTGGCGAGCTTGGACAACTTTAGCGACATCTCAGTGTATTGCTCCTTGATCTTCCTAATGCGCTTTTAGTTGTGGCCTTGATATCTGATATACCGTGGCTGATAGCTGAAATTCCTTTCTTCTCAATGCTGAGTTTCTCCCCATCGTCGTCTTCAACGCTCAATTCCGTAACCTTCGCTTTTCCTTTTGCGATAGACCTTTTTCTGGGCACTTTCCACTGACTTCTTCTCTTTCGCCTTGAACCAATCGTTTTTGAGTGATGTATCCCATTCGCTTCAGTGTTATCAAATCTACGACATGCCTGGCCTTGTCTTCCCATGCTGGCGGCATGACTATACCTTCACACTCAAATAAGTGAGTGAGTAATATCCCATAGGGCAGAGGTTTTTCCAAAGGCCTGTATCATGCGCTTCATAGTAACGTAGACGAGATTGAACTTGCGGTTCTGAGATATCATGTATACTGTGAATGTTCACATGAAGTTCATCGTAGTAGGGCGGCCTCCGCTGCCAATCGTCGCACTCCACAGCGTCATATTGAGGATCTTATGCAGAAAGAAGTAGTCAATTGATAGTTGATTTAGGGCTTCACCATCAGAAAAATGGGGCTTGCTGCGGGTATTCCAAACGGTACGAAAGACATCACTGATGTCGAAATCGTCAGCGTGGCAGCGATCATTCATGTCATAATGACAGAAGACTTCATCGGGGACTCCTAACATCTCATTTATCTTCTTGGTGGTACAAATGAATCTGTGTCCCAGCACATAGGAGTGGATATTGATGTGCTCTTCGTGCTCCTCATTGTCGAAATTTGTGTAGAACAGCTTGACCGCCTCAGGATAGTAGGATTTGTCGTTGCTAAGGAAGTACTCCCAACCAAAGTCTTTTAGCCAGGTGATAACCATCCCCGAAGGCAACTTATCAAATGCAACGCCACGACCTCTAATGATATCCCTTTTACTGAGTTCTGTTGGTTTTGGCTCTATCTTCCAGAAATAACGCTAGATCAACAATCTCATTGGGTTTGGAAAGATCAATAGGTGGTCTGTCGGATTCTTTTGTGGTCTGTTTTGGAGATGGCTGAACTTCTTCAAGTGGGGATGGAGATTTTTCAGGAGTTGGGGTTGGTGGTGGCTGTTTCTGGGTTTAAGCAGGAACTTCTTGGGTTGAAGCCGAGTTTTTCTGTTCGGGTGATGGAGTAGGCTTTTTCTTGCTTTTCTTCTTCTTCTTCTTGCCAATCATGGCAGAATAAGAGATTTTTTCGACAGACAGGTTTTGGAACGAGTTTTCTGCACAGAGGTTGGTGAGGGCGAGACTGGTTTGATTGATTTAGGAGGATCGGACAGAGCTTGATCGGACATGGGCTCTTTTTCGTTTGCGGCTTGATGATTCCGGGGCAGCAGTTTTGGATCCGACTGCTTTCACCTGTTGGGTTACCCGGTGTGTACCCGAGATGCCACGTCACCGGATACGGTGCAAAAAAAATTTCAGATTTCGTGATTGCCCTCGTTGCCGGATCAGAATAGTAACACATTGACAATTAATAGGGCGGGTCGAACTGATAGTGATTTACCTGTTGAAGCGAGTGGCAGCTCCTCGTCCTTTTCTTCAAGACTACGTCGATGGTGGTGGATGGCACTAGATCGTCACGCCGACCTCGCAGTGTACCACGGAAACAGTACTCTGAATATGGTTAGAGAGAATTATGCCGTCGTGTGGGAGAAAATTGTGTGCGTTCGGTGTGTGTTTTGTGCCTTAGTAATTTCGAAAATCCCTTTAAAATTATCAATAGGTGTCCTATTTATAATGGTTAGGACTTCAATCATTCAAAGGCTTGAGATTTTCGAATTTTACTCCTAAAGGTGTTGAGATATTTTTGCCATATATATATCTCCCCTATTGAACATCGTGGCCTTTCGTCGTCCTGGGTAAACCAACGACGAAATCCATCATGATATGATCCCATTTCCATTCTGGAATGGGTAGAGACTGTAGAGTTCCACTGGGTCGCTGGTGTTCTGCTTTAATCAATTGGCAGGTCATACATCGGTTCACGAATGCGGCAATGTCATTCTTCATTCCTGGTCACCAGTATATTATTTGCAATCTTAATACATCTTTGTGGCTCCTGGGTGTACTGACTATGTGGTCGCATGGCGCTTCCTTTATTATCGTTTGTCGCAGCTCCTCATTGTCAGCTACATAAAGACGATTCCTGTATAATAAAGCTCCATCCTCTCGTATTTTAAAATCCTCGGGTAACGCATCTTTTATTTTCAAATAGAGTTCGTCTTCCTCTTGCGTCTTCCTGATCTGTTCTAGTAGCGTGGGTTCAAGAGTTAACGCTGCTAGTCTTGCCTCAACTTCATCCAATTCAACTACCTTTATTCCAAGCTGATGTAACTCTGCACTCACCACTTTTCGACTTAGCGCATATGCGACTATGTTTGCCTTGCCCGGATGATAGTTGATAACGCAATTGTAGTCCTTTACTAGTTCTAATCATCGTCGCTGGCGTATATTCAATTCCTTCTGAGTGAAGAAATACTTCAAGCTCTTATGGTCTGTGAAGATCTCACATTTTTCTCCGTAGAGATAATGTCTCCAAATCCTCAAAGCGAAAACCACCGCTGCTAGTTGTAAATCGTGGGTCGGGTAGTTCTTCTCATATTCCTTTAGCTGTCGCGAAGCATAAGCAATCACCTTTACGTTTTTACATTAACACGCATCCCAAACCATTCTTTGAAGCATCGCTATATACTGCAAATCCTTCGGTTCCTGATGGTATTGTCAATATCGGGGCAGAGGTAAGACGCTTCTTCAATTCTTGAAAGTTCAGTTCGCATGCTTCGGTCCACTTGAACGGGACGTTCTTCCTCGACAGATTGGTCAATGTAGAGGCAATACTGGAGAAGTCTGCTATAAACTTACGGTAGTATCCCGCAAGTCCAAGAAAACTTCGAACCTCGGTAGGAGTGGTAGGTCGTCGCCACCTATTCACAGCTTCGATCTTACTCGGGTCCACAGAGATTCCATTTCTAGAAATCACGTGTCCCAAGAAGGCTACTTGTTCAAGCCAGAATTCACATTTCTTGAATTTGGCGTAGAGCTGTTTTTCTCGCAGGATTCCTAAGACAGTTCGCAAATGACTTTCGTGTTCGTCCCTCGTCTTAGAATAGATTAGAATATCGTCGATAAAGATGATAACAAACCAACCGAGGTAGTCTTTAAAGACTCGATTCATCAAGTCCATAAAAGCAGCCGGGGCATTCGTCAGTCCAAAAGGCATGACAAAAAACTCGTAATGGCCGTACCTCGTACTTGCCGTTTTAGGAACATCTACCTCCCTGATCTTCAACTGATGGTATCCCGAACGGAGGTCAATTTTCGAGAATATCGTCGCTCCTTGTACCTGATCGAATAAATCATCAATTCTCGGCAGGGGATATTTAGTCTTGATCGTGATCTTATTCAATTCTCGATAGTCGATGCACAGTCGCATCGAACCATCCTTCTTTCGCATGAAGAGAATGGGTGCGCCCCACGGTGAAAAACTCGGCTGGATAAACCCCTTAGATAACAGGTCCTCTAACTGTTCCTTCAATTCCTTTAACTCATTCGGTGCTAAACGATAAGGGGCTTTAGAGATTGGGGCTGACTCCGGTATCAGATCTATCGTGAACTGTATCTTTCGATCAGGGGGTAACCCTGGGAGATCATCGGGAAACACATCGGCGTAGTCTTTGACTATAGGTACGTCTCTTAGTTCTGGCTGAGGTAAGTCCTCCGCCTTCACCGCATATACGAGATAAGACTCACAATCTGACCTCAAAAGTCGTTGAGCCTTCAGAGCTGATATTCTTGAAACACTATTCTTATCTGCTTTACTCGAAAAAGTGAATGCTTCTTCTTCGTGCAGTTGGAATTTAACGACCTTCTTGTTACAATCTATGATGGCTCCATATCTTGAATGCCAATCCATTTCGAAGATGACATCATAGTCGTTCATCGGGATTACAATCAGGTCGGCACTCAAGTTCCTACCCTCAATACCTACGACGCATCCTCGCAGTACTTGGTTGGTATGCGTCGGATCCCCATGTGGCAGAGTAACTACATAGTTGTATTAAGAGGAGGTAGGGGATATTCCTACCTTCGTCACATACTTAGCCGACACAAATGAATGTGTGGCTCCAGAGTCAATCAATACAGATATGGGTACGTTTTAGATAGTTCACGTACCCGTCACAACAGAAGGGTTCGCCTCGGCCTCTTCATTGTTAAGTGTGAAAACCCGTGCAGGAACCGGTGGTGGTCGAACAGGTGTTTGGGTCGGGTTCTGGGGCATGTTTGTGTTAAAATTCCTGGCATACTGCCCCATTCTTCCGCATCTGAAAGACTGTGGATTGGGTTGGGTTTGGGTTGATAACAAGCGCCAAAGTGGTAACGGTCACACTGTCTGCATTGGGGTGCTGGGTTTGGAGGTCTGTTTTGAATATTATGGGTCCCTGGTTCAGTGTCAGGCGCCAATTCTGTTGACCCTGGCGATTTCCTTGGCCTTTGGGCGTTTACAGTCATTTCCAGGTCCTTGCTGACTCTCCCTTCTCTTCTTCGCCTCCTGAGCTTCATAAATATGAGCCTCAGCCTTCTCAGCTATCATGGCCCTTTCTGCTACTTGGGTGAATTCCATCTGTCGGGCCCCCGAGATACTTAAGTCACGATAAAGTTCAGGTTTGAGGCTCGTAATGAACCTCGTCACCTTCAATAGGTTTGTCACCACCATGTGAGGAGCAAAACGGGACAACTCCTTGAATCTGTGGATATTGCGCCACATGCATTCCTCCTTGCCTGAGATTCATAAATTCTAGCATCTGTCGTTCTTGTTCATGAGCAGTAAAATATTTGCCGTGGAACAATTCTCTAAATCGTTCCCACGACATGAGTGTTGTGTCTTCCAGAACTTTCACAGTGTCCCACCAGAACCGAGCACTTCCTCTTAGCATGGAAATGGCGCAAATGACCTTCTCGTTTTCCGGTACACGACTGTAGATAAATATATCTTCAATCGTTCATAACCAATCTTCAGCCATCGCGGGATCAGTGGCGTCCGCGAACGTTGGGGGATCCATTTTTCGGAAATGCTCCCCTATGATTTCTACACGAATGGGCTAGGGGAGGGGTGATGTTCAGACGAGCTATGATGATGAAGTAACTCGTCGATTTGATCTGACTAACGGTTGATGTTGTCAGACTGACGCTGAAGTAATTCAGTCAGTCGTAGGGTAGTGGAGTCCCTCTCAAGGGGAGGGGAATCTGGTTCAGCCCTACGGCTGGACTCACCCACATGCTCACTACGTGTCCTGGGCATCAACTATTGTCTACAATAACATCAAGTGTAATACCCGTAAAATCTAATTACGGGATTTACGATTTAATTAGCAATGAAAATGGTTAATTAAAAACTATATTGGATAAATTAGTATTTTCGATGATATGATGCTTTTATGCTTCTATGTTCTTTAAGTGACTTATGTGTCTATATGATCTCATGCTATGCGATTTATAATTCTTATGTGTGTTATGACTTATGACTTGAGTGATGAACGTAGGATTTAGAAAATTTTAAATAATGAATTAATTACATGCCATGAAAGATTCCAACTTAGTTAGCATTTACATGGATAGGAATCGAAATTAGACAAGAGGAGTTTGTAAAACATTGGGGTTTCATATGAGATAACGAGAACAATCTCGATATATTAAGACCTCGAAATCTTGGAAGCTCGAAATCCTTAATCTCGAAATCAAGGGACATAAATGTCGAAAGAACAGAGAAAGAATCTCGATGGATTAGAATTTTGAAACAATAACCTGCGAAAAATAAGGATGCCGAGATTAGAAAGAATGTCGAGATCAACTTTGGAATAATCAAACCAATCGATTGTTGAGCCTAGTGAGATAACAATCAACCAATCACAATGAAGTGAAGTTGAATAATTGAAAGGCACGTAAGAAGTTCCTTAAGCTAGGAGGGAAAAACACTAGCTTAGTCATCTACTTATCATTTCATCACTTATCCCTAAGCTTAATCTTTATCTTATAAACTAAGAATTCTAAGGAAAGAAAAACCCTCATAAGAACGAGAGACATAAGAGAAAACCCTTACCAACCAAAGTGAATAGGGAAAGGCAAAGAAACGCTCTAACAAGAGGAATTCCAACCAAGCATTAGATCCCGAGTTTGGTAAGTAAGAATTTTACTTATAAACTTTACAAATTTTGTAATTTAAGTTTATGTAAATATTCTAACATAAAAAAATCAGGAAGCTTAGGAACCTAAACGTAAGATAGACAGCAAAGACCTTAAGTTGGCGTATAAACTCGTATCGAAGGGTTTATTTAGGTTGAATTATATATCGAGTAGTATAAAATATGTTTTAGGGTTTCTAGGTTGATTTTTGGACAGAACTAATAGTTCTAATTACAAGTGGTGTTGGGTCTTAGGAATTATGGGTTGGAATCAACATAAGAGTGAGGTTTAGAATAGGATGAAGAGTTGAAGGCTTGAAGCTTTCGATCGAAAGTTTAAATGATTTAAGGTATATCGAGTAGTGATTTCTCCAGATTATGAACCTCGAAACTGTATTAGTTTGGTAGAAAAGATCTCGAGGGCAAGGAGGTGAATAGAAGGAATTCAAAACCAAAACTCGAGATGGAATTTCGAGGTGAAGCTCGAAATCCATGTCGAGATTCATGTTGGAATTAACTTCGAAATTTAGTATGAGATCTCGAGATCAAACTCGAGATCTATATCGAAGTCTAGTATTAAGATGGACTTTAAAATGTTGTGTAGAATCTCGAAATAAAGCTCGACATTCATCTCATGTCGAGATCCATGTTGAAATTTAGTTCTGAAAATGATTACGAAATTTGTGAAGAAACTCGACATACATCTCGAAGTCCATGTCGAGATTTAAGTTTGAAAGTGACTTCGAGATGTTGGGTGAAACCTTGAGATAAGGCTCGAGATTCATGTCAAAATTTACTTCGAAATCTTTATTTGTAAGTTCAAATCCTAGTATACATATTACATCGAGATTTATTATACACGATTTAACGAGCTCTATTTTATAATTCATGTCCATGGAAACCCTCAAATATGAAGTTATACCCTAAATTACGATAATTTCCGTCTATGGTACATGTTAATTCCTGAAGTTCCCTCAATCTTAAATATAATTTATCTAAATAGCCCTTGTGATGGAAATCATAACAGCTTGAATTAATAATTTTCCACTTACCAACCTCGAATCCTAAGCTAGCTTGAAGGGTTTGTTGTTTTGAGCTTCCCTTGGTTTCTCTCTTTCATTGCTTATATTTTGGGTTTATGAGGGTTTTTCTTTAGTTTCCATTTCTTATAGATCCTTCCCTTCTAAGGACTCATGATTTTGATAAGTATTGGCGCATAGGGAATAGTGAGTGACGGGACTAGTTGGTGACTAAGCCTACACCATACCTCTATCCCTTATTTTAAGGAACTTCTAATTTAACCTTTAGTTGCTCACAAGTCACCTCTATCTCATTTTCGACTGGTCAAGCTTGATTTATATGTATTGATCGATTCCTCACTTCCATGTATCAATCGGCCGATTGTGGGTCTTACATCTTTTGAGTTCGGCGATTTCGCCCCATATGCT
The DNA here is from genome assembly GCA_027422505.1 of Craterostigma plantagineum. Classification (NCBI taxonomy): domain Eukaryota; kingdom Viridiplantae; phylum Streptophyta; class Magnoliopsida; order Lamiales; family Linderniaceae; genus Craterostigma; species Craterostigma plantagineum. The sequence continues at coordinate 12,776 of JAPQWV010005010.1, read as the reverse complement.
AGGGAATCGACCGATCCTAGTAGCTTCATTCTATCGGAGATTTTATACATTTTATATGCATGAGATCGATTGATTTTCCTCAAGTTTGGCAATTCTACACTGCTCAAATATTGAAATCGACCGATTCTTGAGGCTTATACCATCGCCCCATTCAACCCATATGTTAATATTTTAAGATTATTTTTGGATTTTAACACGTTCGGCCTAGTTTAATAGTTGTACGAGTTATGCGATACGTGTTATATGTGATCGATTCTGTGTGCATTTCACGACATGCACGTGAGAGATGGTTGTACCGTATTTAATGGTGACGCCTTATGTTGTCGGATGAGTGGGGTAGAGTGACCTATATTGGTCGTCAGGTTTAGACTCGATTGGGCACCTGGTGGGAGATAGGGTTTGCGACACCTGTCTACTCGAGATTGAGCCACCCGAGGTGTATACCACCGGATATATTTGGCTCAGGGACGGCAGACAGATGTAAGATTCCTGCCTACCCGGGTTGGTGGTACACTACTCGGGGAAAAATAGTCGGGTTGAGATTGAGTGCGGAATGAGCAACCCGGCACGGCCGCCATGGGCTACCGCATGGTTTATGGAGTACTTTGCCATTGCGCGTGTGGGTGCCAAGTATAGCCTACGGATTGGTTGGGATGAGTGCACGCATGCATCGCATATTTTAACTACCACATACTGGGCAATTTTGCTCAGGGTTTTATTTTTATAGGTGAGACTGAGCCCGACACCAATGTGTGTCAGGGTTAGTTGTAGATTGGCTGGCGGTGGTGACTCCACGGGATTTTGAGGGCGGCGCAGTACATGGAACGCGACCTATGGAGAGGCATAGTGTAGCATAGTCGGGTTTAGATTTTTGGTGCTTCGGCCCGTTGTATTATAGTAACGTGTTTTGTAAACCCGACTTTAGATTATATATGTTTCTTTAAAAAGTTTTTGATAAATCGGGTCCTCCGCGACTTCTGTTGCGGAAATCCGCCAATTAACTTAATTAGGAAGTAGGGTCGCCATAGGTGGTATCAGAGCCTAGGTTTTAGATTCTGAAGACTGTCCATGTACTACCGTTTAAAAGCCGGGAGATAGCCTCGTCTGTAAGTGTTGTGTACTAATGTAATTATGTGTTCTTATGTGCTCGTTTATGTGTACTATATAGTGTCGGAAAATGTCGAGAGGAAGACCTAGACGTGAGTTCGTAGGAGAGACTAAGTCGGCGGAACGAACCTGAGTCCCCGATTCGTGAACGCGATACGATACATTATCTGACTGAACTGATCCAACGACAATCAGACAAAATAACAACCTGATCAATCATCGTAGCTTATCTGACCATCGTCCCTCCCCGCATCTCGACTGTGTGGAGATTATTGGGGAGAGATTCCGCAAACTGAACCACCCAACGTTTTCTGAAGCTGCTAACCCAGCAGTGGCCAAGGATTGGATCAGCACGATAGAAGATCTCGTTATCTATGGTGCCGGAAAATGAGAAGGTGCTGTGTGCCGTTTCCCTACTTCAGGGAAGACCGTAAATGTGTTAGAAGACCCTGCTACCATGACTTGGGAACGCTTCAGGGAACTTTTCTATGATAAGTACTTCACTGCTCATGACCAAGAGCAGCGGATGTATGAGTTCATGAACCTGAAGCAAGGGTGTATTGCCAGTTGCGAAATATATTCCCCGATTGAGGAATTGTCTCGTTTTGCCGCTCATCTCGTTGCGACCAACACATTGAAGGTGACGAGATTTCTTCCGGGGCTAAAACCTGAATTTTATCGAGACTTGAGTGTGGATGGTGTACGACTGTTAGAATTCCGCCAAGCAACAGAGCGTGCACTAATAGCGGAGCAAGCGGAAGGAGTGGTGAGGGAAGCCCAGAAGGCAAACTGAAAATGAGAGAGCCAGCAAGGAGGAAGTAGACAGAAGCGACAGTTCTTCGACAAGGGCCCGAAGAATAATGGGAACCGACAGCATCAGCAGACGTGGCGCCCAAACACTTATCATGGACCAACTAACGTCCCCAATCGACCACCGATGTGAGCGCCCAGATGCCAGCAATGTTGGCGGAACCATTTTCGCATCTGCTACGGACCACGACCAATGCAGACTCTACATTGCTTTCGGTGCGGTGAGACCGGACATGTCGCACGGAATTGTACGAGAGCTCAGCCGCTACTGCAAAACCTGCTGTAAAACCTGATTCGATCTCCACCTGTGCCTGCACGCATTTTCACGCTGACGAACAAGGAGGCAGAGGCAAATCCAGCCGTAGTTATGGGTACGTTGAATATCTTTCACGTACCGTCTTCAATTCAGATCGATTCTGGAGCCACATATTCGTTTGTGTCTGCCAATTTCGTGACTAGGGTGCTTGGGCCTACCCACCCTATTTGTTCCATGATCTATGGGTCTACTGGAGCTACCCGTCGGAATCTATCCCACCCATTCCTTATGTAATTTCGTAGTATCCTTACCACACGGAGATCCAACTCGGACGAATTTAGTGGTAGAGAATTGCCCTGTTAGTATTGAGGGTAGGGAGTTGAAGTAGATTTAATAGTAATCCCAATGAATGATTATGACATCATATTCGGGATGGATTGGCTCTCGAAATATGGCGCCATTATTGATTGTTCGAAGAGGGTAGTTAGGTTTCGATCATCCAAGGGGGAGGAATTTGAATATTCAGGAAAGAAGAATGTTAAGCCGACCTACCTTTTCGTATAAGAATCGTATACGAGAATTGTTCTAAGAATCGTATAAGAGAATTGATAGTACTACTCATATAACCAAGGTCGACCTACCTTTTCGGGAGTCCATCCGAATGAACTTCAAAGTTAAGCGTGCTTGACTTGAAGCAATCTTGGGATGGGTGACCCATTGGGAAGTTTGCTCAGGGTGTGTGTGAGCGAGGATGAAGCATGCTGAAAGATTAAATGGTGGTACAGTGGGGCCAGACTATCAGTCAAAGTGTGGTGAGCCCAACCCCACAGGTCCCGATAGGGGCCGATGCTACAATGACACCTAGTATGGGACGGGTTGTTACACTCGGCGACTCATAAATGCGGGTTGCGAGTCATTCATAGTCTTTATGGTGAAAGCTGAGGAGTCTTCTCAGCCGACGCTTGAGGAAGTTCCGATAGTGAACGAATATCCCGACGTGTTTCCCGAGGATCTTCCGGGATTACCTCCAGATTGAGAAATCGAATTTGTAATCGACCTTGTACCTGGAGCTGCCCCGATCTCTTAATCTCCGTATCGGTTAGCACCGAACGAGTTACGAGAACTGAAGGAGCAATTGGAAGATTTGTTACAGAAAGGTTTTATTCAACCCAGTTTCTCACCGTGGGGAGCACTATTTGTTAAGAGGAAAGACGGGTCGATGAGAATGTGCATTGATTATTCAACCCAGTTTCAATAAAATCACGATTAAGAACTAATACCTGTTGCCATGGATAGATGATTTATTCGATCAACTCCAATGGACGACGGTGTTCTCGAAGATCGACTTATGTTCCGGTTATCATCAGTTGAAGATTCGTGAGAAAGATGTTCCAAAAATTACGTTCAGCACGAGGTACGACCACTACGAATTCTTGGTCATGTCATTCGGGCTAACGAATGCTCCTGCTGCTTTCATGGATCTGATGAACCGGGTATTTAAGGAATATCTGGACCGATTTGTTATCGTCTTTATAGACGATATCCTTGTATACTCTAAGACGAAGGAGGAACACGACGAACATCTGAAAATTGTCCTTGAATTCTTCGGGAGAAGCAGTTATTCGCCAAATTCAATAAGTGCGAATTTTGTCTAAATCAAGTGGCCTTTCTGGGGCACATCGTTTCAGGAAGTGGAATTTCAGTAGACCCCGGCAAGATTGAAGCAATAGATAAATGGCCACGATCGACTACTCCCACTGAAGTACGAAGTTTTCTCGGGCTTGCTGGATACTATCAGGTGTTTATCAAAGACTTTTCCAGTATTGCCTCGACACTTACGAATTTGACGAAGACGAATGTCCTATTCAAGTGGACAGAACAATATGAGCAGAGTTTTCAGGAGCTCAAGAACAGATTGACGACTGCTCCAGTTCTAGCAATACCTTCGAGTACCGAAGGATTCTCGGTATACAGTGATACCTCGAAGAATGGCTTGGGGTGCGTCTTGATGCAGAATGGAAAGGTAATTGCTTATGCCTCCCGACAGTTGAAACCGTATGAAAATAATTACCACACCCATGATCTGGAACTCGCGGCAGTAGTGTTTGCTCTCAAAATATGGCGACACTACCTGTACGGAGAAATGTGCGAGATCTTTACAGATCATAAGAGCTTAAAGTACTTCTTCACACAGAAGGGGTTGAATATGAAGCAAAGACGATGGCTCGAACTAGTAAAAGACTACGACTGCGTGATAAATTATCACCCAGGAAAAGCTAACATGATCGCAGCCGAAAAGCCATAAGTGCTGAATTGTGCCAACTCAGAGTTGAGGTAATCAACTTTGGGGAGATCGAAGCGAAATTAGCAGTGCTGAAACTTAACCCAACGTTGTCAGATCAAATCCTCGTGGCGCAAAAAGGAGATGAATTATATTTGAAGATTCGAGATGAACAAGATGGAGATGTCCCGTCAGAGTTCGAATTTCAAGAATGTAGACCTTTTTTGTCCAAATGGCTATGAGAGTTTTGATTATTCCAAGTAATTATGTAAATTGAGGGGTACAAATTAGAAAACTCGGTATGCATGTTATGTAATGTTTAAGTATGTGAAAATGTTCGATTAAGCGCTTGAATGTGATTAAACTGTTAAGAAAATCAAATTTGTGTGATCTTATGCTTAACTGGAATATTTATGTGATAACCTGGTTATGAACGTTTTCATATGAATGGAATCTCGTTGCGTGCTATATATGGAAAATATATCATATTGAGTAATATGCAACTGTCTGCGAGATTGAGTTATTTTAGGAAAAATTATCGATGTGATCACCCGGATATAAATGACTATGCTGTATATATGGAAAGGATATTCTGATTAAGTGCTTACATGTGATTGATCTATTTTAGGAAAGAATATCAATGTTATATCTGTTGAGTGCGAATTATGTGACTCTTAAATCAGTGAATCATGATCCTGCTTTCCTTGTGCGACTTAGGATTCATATTATGGAAAGTGATTAATTGATTGGGCTTATCTGTGGTAAGATGCTGATTGAGTCTATTTATGGAATGTGCTGAAATCGAATGAGATCACTATACATGGAAAATATACTTTCCATTATACTCAGTAGAACAAATCTTTCTCTATGCGAATTGGCTATCATATTTTGGGAAAGAAATCAGTTGATTGAGCTTACCGTTGATAATATGCTGAGTGGAATATATATGGAATATGTTGACAAATGGATGAGATTGCGGTGGAATGAATGTTAATTTGTGGTATTTATGGTAAGTGATCATGCATGACCGTTGAGCTTAATTGGTTTATTATTGGCATGATTGTTTGAGTTAATGCACGTGATTATTGAGCTTTCTCTTGCATATTCTGTGCTTAACTTTCCTTGTGAAGTGTTGAAGCGATTATTGGGTCTATATAGAAGGAAACCCTTCACGATTGAAGGGTAGACAACGAACACACGAGCTAGCGAATCCCTTAGAGTTCTTGAGCGAAATTTCCGATTCATTCGTAGTTTGTGTTGAGCTTTCATTTGCAAATTCTGTACCCTTTGAGTGATCTTCAGCAACACCCTATCCTAAACCCTTGTCTTCGGACGTGTTGTGTCTGCGGGCACGTTGAACGCACAAAGGAGCGCGGTTGGAGTCTTTCGCACGTGGAGGGACGAATTTGGTGGATTCGGTGGCCCTTTGGTAGCAAGCTGTATCCAGTCGGTGTAGCGACCCTAGCCACCGCTACCATTTCTAGTCTTGTCCTAGGTTCCTAACTACGTATTTAGTTGGAAAGATACGAAAATGCGAAATAAATTTTTCCTTTTCGTGAAGGAACATTGTTTCTTTACATGTCAAAAGGGTGCTTCCGTATTCCTAACTACATTCAAGTCTTAAATACATGGGATGTGTATATATTTGCAGCAAAAGAATCTCCTATGTGCCCGGCCTCATCGGTCGTCGTCCACGTACACACCACCCCCAAAAGACGCTCGGAAGCTTCAAAAGCATGCCTTGCCGGCTAGGCGATCACATATCATGTTCGCTCGTACCTACCACACATAACGTAAGGGTGAGCCGCCGTGGCTCAGTAAGTGAAAATATGCATGAATGCACGTGCCCTAATTCGCAAAGACAATCCGCGTCTATGCTTTTTAATTCTCACACATGTCCTAACTCGCAACGACAATCCACGTCGATGCTTTCTAATACTCATACTCTTTTGGACTCGTACATCATATGGGCCCTCGGCTTTCAAATTACTATGCGCCATTTCATAGAGCTCTTAATCCACAAGGGATTCATGTATATGTGATGGCTCGCGCACTGGGAGGTTACCCGAGGGCACCTTTCAATCCCAGTGAGGCCTGTCACGCGGACGCTTCCCCTGGTAGCCAACTCCGAGGTCGCCAACACCAGAGGATCCCTCTGTGTCACGGTTCCCTCGTGTCGCATCCTCCAGGTTGCATCTTCCGCCATGGGGTTCCACCTGCCTATCGTGAATCAGGCATATTCGGCATCATAATCGCCATGGTCGCATAGAAGAGCCGTGACTCTTCATTGAGTCGACACCAACGCCAATATCGGCGAATATCTATCGCTCACAGGCGATCTTATGCACACTAGTACCTCATGCCTTTCGTACTACTTATGCGTGCAAATGCTCATGTCGTGATTCGTATGTATATGCATATCATGGAATCATGCATAATGGCACTAAGTCATATAATCTCATGCGTAACAAATAAATCAACATTCAAGGTTCACGTAGTCACATAAACACGAAGTCACATAATTCATGCGCACATATGTTATGTGTCGTAGTTGATTTTCACTTACCTGTCGTCCAAGCGTAATTAATATTCTCCCCGTTAGCTCCTAACGTACGACCTTTTTGAATAAAAGGGTTATGATGTTAGTACGTTTGCTTTTCTTGGATAATTCGTCGAAACAATAATTTTCGTCATGTTTAGTTATCTAGACTTTGTATAAATTCCCTAGACCTCGCATCTCTCGATTTGCCTTATTAAATTTCCCAAGTCAGTCGATTTCTATATCTGTATTATATTTAAGTAAAGTTCTCGGCCCTTTAATAAATTTCTAAGTTAGAGAATTTAAATTTCTTTTGTGAAAGGCTCGGCGAAAGTCGTTTGATTTTATTAGGTTCGCCCGACTTTGCCTGTGTGGGACTTCAACATGATTTCCATATAAGCTCGACATTTTATCCCAAGCTTGATCTCGAGATTTAATATAATTTTGACATCTGAAAATGTCGATATGAAACTCCACATAAATCTCGACATTTTCAAGTTTCGACATTTACTTTGTCAATTCGACATTTTACTCGACATTGTAAAGAAAATCGCGTGCTATGTTTTGGATGGATCTCGACATTATTAGACCTCGACATTGTTGGGAAATCTTGGTGTTGTGTTTCGACATTTAGCTAAAGGGTCTCGACATTTTCCTTAGCTTCGACATTTTCAGGGTAGCACTCGACATTGTAAGTTCGACATCTAGTCTAATCATTCGACATTTTACTATCTTCTCGACATTTTACTATCATCTCAACATTATATAAATCTCGGTATATCTTGTAATGAGACTCGATATTTACACAGTGAAAAATCTCGGTACACTAAGTCGACATCTTACTTGGCATTCGACATTTTATCATGCATCTCGACATTTTTAACTATCTAACTTCGACATTTATATTTCGACATTTGAAGAAAATGTCTACATGACTCAACATGAGTCTCGACATCTTCACTCGACATTATATCTCGACATTTCAACAAAAATGTCGATATGAATTTTAATGTACATCTCGACATTGCATAAATCTCGATATTGTATTTCGACATTTCTCCTTAACATGATTTCGATATTTAAAGCAGAAAATGTCGACATGAGTTCAACATGCCTCTCGACATTTTCCTAATAACGTTTCGACATTTATGTCGAATTCTTTGAACCCGACATTTTATCCTTATCATTTCGACATTTATACAATGGAAATTTCGATATGGTAATTCGACATCTTAGCTATCTTTCGACATTTATCATAAACTTCTCATCTTCATCCCGTCGAAATCAAATTCATAGCTTGTTCTACCCAAATCAAAACCTCAACTTAAATATACACCTCGCTTTTAGGGTTTTCTCGACACTTTCTTCAACTACCTCGCTTTTAATGCCATTAATACTTCCAACTATAGCTATGGTACGAATTAAGAGCTCGATGAGGGTATTTTACTTACCAATTACTTCAAGTTCCTAGCTAGTTGAGGAAATCCTTGGTTCGAGATTTGTATCGGCTCCTTCCTCTTTTCCTCCTCTTGGCTTTCGTTAGTTTTCAAGTGGGTTATGGAGTGTTGAAATGTGAGATATTTTTCCATGGCTTATGAGGGGTAGCCTTAGGTTAGACGTGGGTTTCCCTTATTTTGGGGAACTTGTCTCCAAATTTGATTTCTTGCAAGTTTGGGCTCATTATTAAATTGTAGCCCACTACTAATTCAATTCCAAGCCCAATTCCTATGTAGCTTTTATCATTTTTCTAAGTTTCCTTATTCCTTTGATTTTTCGATAGTCCTCAAGTCGGTTAGAATTTATCGGGATCTTATGATTTTTAAGTTGTACCCGATTGCACGTAATTCTCATATATTTGACAAACATAAAAATTCGTACGTCACATAAACATACAACATATACACAATTATCATGGAATTACGTAAATCATACACGTAATTTATTGGCCGTCCTAATTCACTCAAGTCCTTATGACACGTAATCATAATTCGTAACACATATAGGGTTTATAAATCACATCACCTGAAATCATGTAGCCACCTAAGTCATGTAAGGGCATGTAATTATATATTACACCTTGGGCATGGATTAATTGCGTGTCCTAAATAGGATATTTTACCCAAAATCCAGTTCTCCCTAACGAAATTACTCAAATATGTCTCTAATTAATTACTTCTGCTCTTAATTATGCCGCAAATCCCGTAATTAAATTTCCGGGTCTTACATCCTCCCCCCTTAAAAGAATTTCGCCCCCGAAATTCCGTTAGCTGGGATAAGTCGGGGCGAAGATGGGTAGGGAGTTGAGTTAGCTTGGTTAGGTGATAAGGATTCACCGTATTGCTCGTAAAGATGTTTCCTTACTAGGAAGAATGGAACTAATGTATTCTCGGGAAAGTGGAATAATTTATTTTTTTTTTTTCCAAACTTTGTACTTCTGAGAGGGGAATTTAATCTTAGACCGAAGGTCATCTCGATCTAGTATTAGGGAATGAATAAGAGAAATAGACAAAAAGGGAATAGGTTTCCATCTTTGGTTTCCTCGTGCCTACAGTTTATCGCGGCCTTCCTCTTTGGCCCACCGCTCCTAATGGTAACTATGATCTTCACGTAGCAACGAGGATTAATTATTCGACCCGGAGTGAGAGGAAGAAAAGCGAATTCTATAACAGTTAGAATAAGATCTTTCCGATCGCCTTGGATTTAATGAGCTAATTTCCTGGTAACGTAAGTAGGAAGGTTGCTCAGGTGATCGATCGCATATCGCCTCGAGGAGCTAATGGGAGTGACTAGAATTATAACTCCAGCAGGTGTCAGGATCTCTAGCATCCACCACGCTTCCATTGCGCCGTTCTGATATTGGACCTATGGAGTCTTTGTTCCTTTACTAGGGAATTTAAATATGGGTTCCTATTTTGAAAGCTTATTTGTTAGGCTGCTGTTCGCATTGAATATCGAGTTGGCTCGATTAGATCGGCTAGGATTAATCATGTGCCTCGCCACATAAGGAGTGAATGCAAAGGATGCATGGTCCTAGGTTCACTAGAAGACATGTGGAGGTTCACTGAATGGATAGGGTACCTGCCGCCATATGCGGGTTCTCTTCTGTTTCTTCTGCTGTGAGCGTGTATACTCGAGAAGGTGCCGTCGGCGGCTTGGCCTGATTTGCTCCCTGGCCTCTATTGTGTTCTCTGGGCTGGGCAGGCTACGGAGTAATGGCCTGGTTGCCACATTTAAAGCAGTTGGCGTGTTCGGAGAAACAAACGCCCAAATGGCGACGTGCACATTTTGGGCATACGGGTACATTCGGTTGGGGCCTACCCTGATTCTGGTTAAGTTGCCGGGGTGGACCGGGGCGGTTTTTGGAAGTTGGGTTTCCCGTTTTTAAGGACGAGCTGCCTCTTTGGATTGTTTTCGTCCCCTTTAGGTCCTTGTTCCAGCTTTCTCTTGTTCTCCTGGGCTCGCAAAATTCTCATTTCGGCTTGTTCGGCCACCAGAGCGCGCTCCGCTACTTGGGCATATGAGCCCTTGGAATCCTGCCATACTAACGTCGCGGGTAGAGCTCGGGCTTTAGGCCCTCCATGAAGCGCTCGATTTTCAATGAGTCGGTGCTCACCATATGAGCAGCGAAACGGGAGAGCTACTCAAATTTCCTAATGTACTCCGCTACCGTCATAGCTCCCTGGCGGAGGTTGATGAACTCGTTCATCCTTGAGCTCGAACGGAAGCGGTGTAATACTTTCCACGGGAAGAGTTCTTTGAAAGTGTTCCCAGGTCATTGTTACCGGATCTTCCAGGGTTAGAATCGTGTCCCACCAGTGGCGGCGCTCCCCTTAACAGTGTTGGGGGGTACGACTATGCTGGAACATGCTTTCTATGGTTCGGAGCCAGTCCTCGGCACTCCGAACTTCAAGGGCATCCTCGAATGTCGGGGGTTTAAGTTTACGAAACCTTTCCCGATCATTTCAATCCTTCGGCCTGAGGCGGTCCGGTACTTGACCGTCCTCCAGCGTTTTGCTGCTGGATTAACTGCTGGATTTGAGCTGATTGCTGGCGGACTAACTCCGTCAGCTGGAGGATGGTCGCATCCCTACTATCTGTAGGGGCTGCCATTTCCCTATTTGGTTCGGCCATCCCTACTTTCCCTCGCCTCTAATTCTAACCATCGTATTTCATTCTACCCTGTCGTCCCTAAGGTAAATAAATCATATCATTCAAATATTCACGTAAACGTAATACTTACGAGCAAGGCTGCTTCCGCGCTTTTGGGTGTGTGTACATGGATAGTCTGCAGGACCTGTGACCGAAGCTCTGATACCAACTGTAGCGACCCTAGCCACCGCTACCATTTCTAGTCTTGTCCTAGGTTCCTAACTACGTATTTAGTTGGAAAGATACGAAAATGCGAAATAAATTTTTCCTTTTCGTGAAGGAACATTGTTTCTTACATGTCAAAAGGGTGCTTCCGTATTCCTAACTACATTCAAGTCTTAAATACATGGGATGTGTATATATTTGCAGCAAAAGAATCTCCTATGTGCCCGGCCTCATCGGTCGTCGTCCACGTACACACCACCCCAAAAGACGCTCGGAAGCTTCAAAAGCATGCCTTGCCGGCTAGGCGATCACATATCATGTTCGCTCGTACCTACCACACATAACGTAAGGGTGAGCCGCCGTGGCTCAGTAAGTGAAAATATGATGAATGCACGTGCCCTAATTCGCAAAGGACAATCCGCGTCTATGCTTTTTAATTCTCACACATGTCTAACTCGCAACGACAATCCACGTCGATGCTTTCTAATACTCATACTCTTTTGGACTCGTACATCATATGGGCCTTCGGCTTTCAATCTTACTATGCGCATTTCATAGAGCTCTTAATCCACAAGGGATCATGTATATGTGATGGCTCGCGCACTGGGAGGTTACCCGAGGGCACCTTTCAATCCCAGTGAGGCCTGTCACGCGGACGCTTCCCCTGGTAGCCAACTCCGAGGTCGCCAACACCAGAGGATCCCTCTGTGTCATGGTTCCCGTGTCGCATCCTCCAGGTTGCATCTTCCGCAATGGGGTTCCTGCCTATCGTGAATCAGGCATATTCGGCATCATAATCGCCATGGTCGCATAGAAGAGCCGTGCTCTTCATTGAGTCGACACAAACGCCAATATCGGCGAATATCTATCGCTCACAGGCGATCTTATGCACACTAGTACCTCATGCCTTTCGTACTACTTATGCGTGCAAATGCTCATGTCGTGATTCGTATGTATATGCATATCATGGAATCATGCATAATGGCACTAAGTCATATAATCTCATGCGTAACAAATAAATCAACATTCAAGGTTCACGTAGTCACATAAACACGAAGTCACATAATTCATGCGCACATATGTTATGTGTCGTAGTTGATTTTCACTTACCTGTCGTCCAAGCGTAATTAAATTCTCCCCGTTAGCTCCTAACGTACGACCTTTTTGAATAAAAGGGTTATGATGTTAGTACGTTTGCTTTTCTTGGATAATTCGTCGAAACAATAATTTTCGTCATGTTTAGTTATCTAGACTTTGTATAAATTCCCTAGACCTCGCATCTCTCGATTTGCCTTATTAAATTTCCAAGTCAGTCGATTTCTATATCTGTATTATATTTAAGTAAAGTTCTCGGCCTTTAATAAATTTCTAAGTTAGAGAATTTAAATTTCTTTGTGAAAGGCTCGGCGAAAGTCGTTTGATTTTATTAGGTTTCGCCCGACTTGCCTGTGTGGGACTTCAACATGATT
>JAPQWV010005009.1:0-23910 GCA_027422505.1 Craterostigma plantagineum | reverse complement strand
AGATTAAAATAAGAGACATATAAATATCATTGATTATAAGATTATGGCTAAAATAATTTTGTGTGACTAACTTACTTTGACGGTGGAATACAAATAAAGTATGTGTATCATATAGTTGGCAATATAAATTTACTTACAGCATGACTTTTGCAACATATGTGCTTAGAAGAACCCATGGTTACCGACACAAACGCAAAGATGCGTTTTTTTAGGAGAGAGAAATTAAAAATCCCATTTTGGGATTGGTTTTTGGTATCGGTGGAGTGAATTTGTGAATTTTTTTTTTGGTTTTGCAGTCGCTGGAGATGCTCTTAGTAACCATACCAATCAAAGTTCGGCCTCGTACCAATGTTGTCATCAATAGTGTGTCCCTTTCTAGGGTCTTGTGTTAATCTCTTTACTTGTAAATCATTTTTTAAGTCAAATGAAATACGGACAAACCACGTAATTGAATTTATCAATACAACACTGACTAAAACACGGGTATTTTTTAATAAAATAAACAAAAAAAATAAGCATTAACGAAATAAACAGAAAATGTAAAGTATTAATATAATAGCGAACTTCGTACGAATTTTTACGAGTTACATAACTCGTATATTTTCGATACGAGTTATATGTCCAGCTGGAAAGATTCCAGTTGGACTACACGTGACTTAACTCGTATAACTTTATACGAGTTAAAACGTAAATCGTATAAAGTTTATACGAGTTAGATCCGTTTTACAAAACCCTAGCGGCGCGGCGATACGAACAGACGAAGACGAAGTTTTGAAGAGCCCGCCGAAGGTTGAAGAAGCTGCCCACTCCGCGACCTCCGCCGAACCTCAGGGACCTGCCGGCCGCCGCCGCCGACAAGCCCCCCTCCGTGACACCCGGCCCGCCTCGAACGCCACCCCCGCTTCGACGACAAGCCGCCACGACCTGCTGTTCTCCGCCGCCCACCGCCGTCGACGTTGCTGCTCGCCGCGCCTGGCTCGACGAGGTCCCCGCCTCGAGCAGCTGTCCCGCAACCTCCGTCCCGGCTCGACGAGGTCCCGCCGCAGCCCCCTCGACCCGCCGCCGCCAGCCGCGTCCCGCCGCCGCCAGCCGCTTCCCGCCGCCGCCCCGCCGCAGCCAGCCGCCGCCGCCTCCTACTGCTGCCCCCGCAGGCCGCCTTGACCCGCCGCGTCCCTCCAAATCCCGCCGCCGCTAGCCGCGTCCTGCCATCCCGCCAAATCCCGCCGCCGCTAGCCGCGTCCTGCCGCCCCGCCTCGACCGCTGCTGCCGCCCGACCCACGTGACGACCTACGCACGCTTACGTTCGGTGAGCGATCCCCGTTCCTCGTTATATTTATTTTTGATTTTACGAAGTATTTTATTTTATCGTCGAGGATTTTTTACAATAGTAAAAATGATTGATTTATTTATAATCGTTTTTTTTTTTACTGTAGATGGATTGGATTCTTATTACGGGCCTTTTGATAGTTCGGTATTGACTATGCAGTCAAATCACCGTAGTAATGATTTATTATTAGATGAGGGTGCGATAGATAAGACTATTAAGATTAGGTCCTTAGAAAATGTTGTTTGGGGTACGAGAGAGAAGCACCAAATGTTCTACATGGTTCGCTTATTAGATAAGTTGAACGTATGGATCTATACAGCGTCTACAGCTGTATGTCACAGAGGGTTGACCCTCATTTGATTACAGCATTGGTAGAGCGGTTGGAGGAAGGAGAACCCATCGGCTGGCGCATCGTCGTCGTCGTTCTCGTCGTCCTCGTTGGGATCGGGTAACTCGGACAGTGGATCCTCATCGTCCGCTTCCGAATCACTAACATCAACGTCTTCCTCTGGTTCTGGCACGAAGTCTGGGTCCGGCTCTGATACGGATTCGGCATATTGAATGAAACACCAAGAGCCGGCATCTCCACAGAAACAGTACTGAACCCTGCCGTAACTGAGAGAATGTCGGGAAAATCCGGACAGGTATAACTCGAAGAACCAACTTCAAAATTCCGATGAGGCTCTTCATTCAAATCAAAATTTGAATTTCAACTATTTCCAACAAACCTCAACAGAATTGTTCTCCGAATCGGGATGGATGAAAAATTGTAAATCGTTGTCGTTGGAGATTTGGATAACTGAGAAAGAGGCGGAATGTTGAAAGTATTCATTTTTCGCCTGGACAATTAACGAACAACGACTGCTATCAGCACCGTAATTTCGAACAACAACGACATAAACTCCGAAAAACTGGTGTTGCGGCGAATTCGCCTATACTCAATAGGACGGATACTATATTTAACGATAGAATCGGATGATTGAATTATTTCACCGCGGAAATATACGACGACTTGTACACGACTCGACACATTTTGTGTTGTGTTTTAAAAATCGAAAGTGGCGGCGGTATATAGAGAATTCTCTCATTTGTGTTGTGGTTTACAAAGTCGAAGGGGGGTATTTATAGTGATATAACTCGTATATACTAACTACGAGTTATATGCATTATTGAACAACCATGCACGTCGCACGTAACTCGTAATAATTGATACGAGTTACTATAATTATTGCATGAATTATTGCAATAATTCCGTAACTCGTAAAGGGATAAATACGAAATACTTGGGCACTGTATACCCATGCAGGTTTGTCGGCCACGGACCGTACCTCGTATTGAGTTTATACGAGATATTAAATCGTATAATGTTTTACGAGTTACGTTTGCCACGTAAGGTCAACACGCTGCATATGGAAGCCACGTCAGGTCAGCGGGCCACCTTGTCCACGCTAACTCGTATCTAATTCTTACGAGTTAATAACTCGTAATTTATTACATACGAAGTTCGCTATTATGTTAATGCTTTACATTTTCTGTTTATTTCGTTAATGTTTTTTTTTTTTGGTTTATTTTATTAAATACCCTAAACACGTATGCAATGCACCCCTCAGTAAGTAATTATTCATCACATAAATTACGTCTGTTAAAATTCCTCAAGCATCGGTTTTCGAAGGTTTCCCCCCGCAAAATACAGATAATTCATCAGCGACTGCTTAGGATATTCTTCTTGAGAAGAGAGCTCCTTCAACTTCCACAAACTTGCGACGCCTTTGGCTCCTTTGAGAGCCAACATTTCAGCCTTCGACCTCTTGGGCGAGCCCAAAGTCGATACAACCAAACTGGCATTTTCTTTCCCATCCATTTAGCGAATAGCTCGACGAACTCCTCCCTAGAATTCACGGGATCGAGCAATCCAGTCAAGAAAGCTGCTGGCACATAGCGGGCCCCTTTTCTCTTGGTGAGTTTCGTATCTGCTCTTGATGATGTCAGCGGTCCGTTTGTAGGATCAGAGTAGACGTGAGATTTGTACTGAGATTGGATCGATTTCTCGTTGCTGACGGGACGTTGTACATCATCCAACGAGGGCGGGGGCTCTTAGGGTTCCTCTTAAGAGACCGTACCTATGACAAACACAGAAAGTAAGCTTTTGCTTTTTTAATCTTAAGTGGGACATATTCGAAGTGTTATTACCTAGTTTCCATGTTAGAATCTCGGCCAAAAACGATAGGTTAGGGACCAGCCCAGGTAGGTGCAAAGCATCGATGGCCTTTGGCTTCACTAAACCATTTCCAGCAGCACGAACAATCGTTCTGCAATCGTTGCAGCGTGTCCTCCTCCACATATTACATAATCTTCGTCTGAATCTGTAATGGAAGGATTACTGTATAGTAGATCGGAAGGTAGGCGAGAAATATTTCAGCTAAAAATCATCTCTAACCCCGCTTAAGGTGCTCCCATGACCCTACCAAGTGAGTTGAGAAGCAACCATAACCAAGATTGATGCATTTCTATATGATTATCATTTATAATGATGAGCTCACAACACAGCACTCATGTCAAGATTCAAACTTTGACTGCCAAATATCGAATCAAAACCATCCTAGAGCAGACCATAATATCAACCTACAATCCAAAATCAGCTAAAAATCCATGAAATAACGAAAAGGAAACCAAGCAGATTACGCTCATCACCTCCCCAATCACCAATAAAATCGACCAAAAACCTCTTCCATCACATCTGCATTATACTCCAGCTTCGGCCGATCGGAGCATCCCAATCCCGGCCAATCCAAAATCGTAGCACTCCATTCGAGCTTAGTAGCATCTCTTCCGCGACTTTCCTCCACTCATTCCACCGTACTGACGTCAGATCGTGGGCCACCATCAGAATCTTCTTCTTCTTATTGCTCTTACCTTGATTTTTCAATCGTTTCTAGGTGAATATTGACGGAATTTCCCTCGAACTTCCATTGCCATGAGCTGGGCTTGGTTTTCTTACGGATAGCGCAGAGTAGTCCACGTCGAGCCGAGGCCTTTGTGCTTAAGATTAGGGTTCTTCGGAGGGGAAATTTCCCTGATCTAAAGGGAAGAGTTTGAATGGCGATCTTGAAGGGAGTGAAGAAGAAAAGTCGTCGTCGCCATTGGTGATGATGAGGTTTAGGGACGTGGAGGATTTACAGAGGCAGCTTGCCCGATTTTGAGGGTAGAGTAGAGAAGCGTAGCTAAGCTGCCTATAGCTGAATAATGAATTTTATGCCAAAGATTTGTAATAAAAAAATTGTGGTAATAAAAAGACAACATCAAGAAACACAAACTCATTGAAGAACAATAATGGCCTCAGATAAAGCCCACATGCTAACATCATTGGCCCAATGAGCCCATATTGACCAGCCCCGACCCATTCATTGAGATTGGATAAGGTTGACGGGGGCTGATTTTTGGATTTACTGCTTTTAAGTCAAAGTCAAACATACGACGGAACAACAACAGTGGCGAAGCCAAGCCATGCAATGACTGAGACCCCACCACTGTTGTCTCACCCAATCTTACGCCTCTTTAATCGCGCATGCAAGTCCCTCAAAGAGGTGAAGACCCTCCATGCCCACGCACGCACTAAAACACGGCGTCGACTCCGACCCTTTAGTCGCCGGAAGCTTTCTTCTCCGCTGCGCCGTCGGTCTCTCCAACGCATTAGACACGCGCGCCGCCTCCTATTTGACATCACTGATCCTGACCCCTTCATGTAACACACTCTCATCCGAGGTACTCTGAATCGGACTCGCCTCACAATCAATCTCTACCTTCTCTCTCATGATCAGAGATTCGGGTAGAGATGCGGTCGACAGCTTCTCCTTGGCTTTCTCGTTGAAGGCTGCGGCGAATATGAGGTGTTTTATCTACTGGGTTTCAGCTTCATTGCCAGGCGGTGGGCATGGGCTTACTGGAAACCGCTTTGTGGCACTACTTGGTTAGTCTGTACGGGAGTGCGGACGCTTGCATTATCGGAGAAGTGTTTGGCGAAATGTCCGAAGGAGTGTCGTCACGTTGAATGCGTTGGTCCCAGAGTTTCGTGAGATGTGGAGATATGGCGAGTGCAGAGAAGGTGTTTAATGAAATGAATGTGAGGGATTTGGCTACTTCTAATATAATGATTGCTGAATATGTTGGGGCAGGGGAGTTTGAATCTGCGAGGAAGGGTTTGGAGGAAATTACCGAGAGAGATGAGGTTTCCTGGAGCACGATGATCTCGGGATATGTCGGGCACGGGCATCTTACGAAGCATTCGACCTTTTTAGGGAATTGGTGAGGGTTGGGATGAAAGTGAACGAGGTGGGCTGACTGCAGTTTTGTCTGCTTGTGCACAATCAGGGGCAATGTTGTTTGCAAACGTATTGCACGGTTTAGTGGAAAAGGTGGGTTGGTATGGATTACAACGGTGAATAATGCACTCATCATGCCTACGCCAAGTGTGGGAGCATAGACATGGCTCGTTTTGGTCTTCGATAGGGTGCCAGGGGAGAAGAGTATTGTTTCTTGGACTTCATTGCTCGTTGGTCTGGCAAGTCAAGGCCATGGTGAGGAGCGTTAGCCCTCTTTGAAAAGATGGAGGAATCACGAATAGAGCTCGACGGATCACATTCGTTGCGATTCTCTACGCTTGCAGTTCATGCTGGTTTGGTCGAACAAGGATGTGAAATCTCGATAAAATGAACACAGTGGTACAAGATTAAGCCTTGATTGAGCATTACGGATGTGTGGTTGATTTATATGGCCGGGGCTGGTCGCTTTCAAAGGCTTACCATTTCGCAACTCATATGACAATTCAACCACTGCTGTTATATGGAGGCGCTTCTGGCGCTTGCAGCTTTCACGGGAATGTGAAATTGGCCGAACAAGTAAGCAAGAGGCTAGAAGAATAGATCCCGGACATTCTGGCGATCATTCTGCTGTCGAACATTTACGCTGGTTCTAAAAAGTGGAAAAGACGTTGCCTCGGTTAGAAAATCCATGACTGAGATGAAGATTACGAAAACTCCAGGTTGGAGCATGGTTGAGGTTGATAAAGTTACGTACACTTTTGTAGCTGGTGCTAAAGAGGATCGTGTGACGAAGGAGGCTTATGAGAAGCTAAAGGAGATAATGCGAAAACTTAGATACGAAGGAGGGTATGTCCCAGAAGTGTTCGATGTGTTGCACGACATCGAAGATGAAGAGAAGGAAGATGCTATAGTGACTCACAGCGAGAAGTTGGCTGTAGCATTTGCGATTGGCAGATTGAAGACTACTCTTATGGTTTCTTGTTAATAATTGTGAAGAACTTGAGAGTTTGCAGGGATTGTCACAGTGTGATGAAGTTGATTTCCAAGGTTTATGGATTGCAGATTGTACTGAGGGATAGAAAGCAGATTTCACTCTTTCAATCATGGCATTTGCTCGTGCAAAGATTATTGGTAAACGAAGAAGGCTTTTTTTTTTTTTTTTGAGGGAGGCAGACAACACTTTGCTCGATTCAGCCCAATTAAGAAAAAAAAAACCTAACAATATTGTGTGTTGTTCCCATGAAATATCTGTCGGTAAAGTCCATGTTAAGTGTTGTGGGTTGGTCCAAATAAATGGCGTTGGCATTAAGTGCTTTGCCAATTGCATGTAGGAAAGGGAAACATGGAATGGATGTCATATATTGTTTCTGTGTTAATTGATTATTTTGGAAATTATATGATCCCCCGGCGTGTAATTAGAGAAAGGGTCAAAGAGGTGTAGGACGAAATACAGTTTGGGCCCCATTTTTCTCCAACTACACAAATTGCATATATTACATAGGATATAAATTGGTGTTAGATAGATAGATATATAATGGTGGTGGCACTTTTAATTAATCTGTCATCCACAATGTGAAAGCAACCCCTGTTTTTTCTTTTCAAGCTGGCATTGATTTGAAACATATCATCCGTTACTATAAATGATAATCGAAATATGCTATAACAGTTTTGCTGCTTTACTAAGATAATAAAACAAGAACTTTAGCTCTATTGGAAAATGTAGTTTTCAAGCTTCAATTAAGCACTCGCACGTATATTATTATTATTACTATTATTATATTATTATTATTATTATTATTTATTATTATTATTCAAGAGTTGTTGTTTTTTTTTCTTAGGCCTCTCACACTAGAAATTGATGGGAGTTGTGAACTGAAATTGAGATGGGTGAAGAGAAATGTGTCGGTGTGACATTATTTGGCATCCCAATATAATTTCATTAATTATCAATGGGGGTCAATAATTCAACAACTAATTATAATTTAATAATCGCGATTTCGTCCTCGTTTCATTATTACTCCATGCAGTGTTTCCTTAATCGAGGTTGGTCGATGACAAAGTCAGGAATAGCGAGTGATAGTTGAGTGTGATTACATTTTTTCTTGTCAGTTTAATTAAGAGTAATAATTCCCTCGAAAAAAAATTAAGAGCAATAACCATGGCTGCATCAGATTTAAATCTGATGTTTTTTATTAAACATGTCTAGAATAGATATACGGATGAATAATATCTTAATTCATATCGTAAAGAAGATCTTATCGAGAGCATGGCATGTGTTTTGTGCGCAACTGCAGAAAAAAACAAACAAGATCAGGGAAATAAATAAAACATTGAAGATATGTATGCTATGCATGCCCAAGATTCTCCTCGCCAAGTTAACTTTGAGAGAGAGAGAGAGAGAGAGAGAGAGAGAGGAAGGTTATATTACAAAAAAGGTGATTATAAATGCAAGCAAACCTATGTCACGGAAATCATATTGATGAAAAGTGATAGTATATCTGAAAATAAAAACCCCAATTAGTAAAAAATGATGGTAAACGAATACTCTTTCTTTTTGTTAAATTTCTCCAGACTGGCCTTTCTTTGCTGTATGCAGAAAAGATACATCACAAACACAGAGATCTCTTCTTTCTTCATAAGATATCGACTTTCTTTCCTCATCAGCTGAAAACCTTATATTTTCCTCTCAAGGTGGGGCCTCGAATTTACTGACGATTCTTTTTTCAATTCTCCAAAACTATTCTCTCTTCACAAATAGGTACCCTCCCTCCTCCATTACATCCATCTTTTTTACAATGACTTCACTTTCCTTCCTATCTTTTCATGGGCTTTTTGAAGATTAATATTTTCTTGCTATTATTAAGACACTACCTTAACGCACACACAGACACGCACATCGCACTTTTACACCTTCCTTCCGTTACGCTTCCATTTCGTTCAGCTTACTTATCTCTACTACTTGGCTCTGTGTTCTTTATACTTCTTTTATACTGTTTAGTCAGCAGAGAAAAAGAGGTTGGCGTTGTATTATTTCGGTTCAACAGTTACATTTTCACTTGAATCTGATAGAACCATTATGGTTCTAGTGAAGAAACAGTGTCTTGCATTTCTTTTTTCTCAAGATCATTTTCTTCTGTGTATCGTTTAGGGAATTCTTGATGTGGGCTGTTTAGAGTTCAGCCTTTTGGTTTTCTTACCTTTTGTAATAGATTACCGAATTATATATATTTTTGCAGAGATAAAAGACCAAATACTAGTAGATATGGCAGGCGGTGGAGCACCGAAGGCAGATGAACCAGCGCCGCACCCACCAAAAGATCAGCTTCCAAATGTTTCTTATTGCATCACGAGCCCCCCTCCATGGCGTTAGTATTTTTATACATTTTACTATGTTTTCTTAACTAGTATTTTTTAGTTCGAAGCTTTGTTGCTGGCTTGTTTCTTGAGTCCCTGTTGAAGTTTCTTTCTCTTGCTGGATTGAGAGTTATTCTTTTTTTTTTTTTTTTGAGTGATGGTGTATGAGGGTATATTTTTTTCTGCCAGTTAATTCTTCAGGGTTTGGTGGAAAGTGTTGGAGATTATGCTTTGCTATATTTTCTTACGGTTTAATAATATATTCTTCTGAGTTGGTGAGGATTCCATTTCATCAATTTAGTTATTCTGATTCTAAATGTTTCTTCCCATTTGAATTGGTGGCATCTAACTTATTCTTGTTCTTGTGGAATATCATCATTGTTCCCCTTCTTTTTTAGGAGTTTTAGGTTCTGTTTCGGAGGTCAGATATGCTCCCCCTAAATGGATTCTCACGCATTATATGGAATATTATTCATTACACACTCATACAATTTAACCATTTCTTTAACACTTTGTTTTACTATTTTTGTAGCTGAGGCAATCCTACTTGGTTTCCAGCATTATCTTGTAATGCTTGGCAACTGTAATCATACCAACTGCTCTAGTTCCCCAAATGGGCGGAGGAAACGTGAGTTATTTGGATGCATAACCGTCTATTTAAGTTTCGCTGCATGGCTCCATAGTTTTTGTCCCCCTACGTTTTTGCAACCAAGCTTCTCTTTACATAGGAGGAGAAAGCGCAAGTTATTCAGACATTGCTGTTCGTCGCTGGTTTGAACACACTGTTACAGACTACTTTCGGTACAAGATTGCCTGTTGTCATCGGTGGTTCCTACACTTTTGTTGCGCCGACCATCTCCATAATTCTTTCAGGAAGATGGAGCGACCCTGACCCCATTTCGGTAGTAATTATGGTTTTTATAGGATGTTATTGGCGTATAGTAGACAAGTTTCAAAGTGTTTGGAATCTGAGAAAATACATGATTGCTTACGTCCTTTCTTTTTTTTCCCAATATGATCATTTTCTGTAAATGGTCGTGCAGAGGTTCAAGAAGATAATGCGAGCCACTCAGGGTGCGCTTATCGTCGCTTCAACCATCCAAATTGTCTTAGGTTTCAGTGGTCTATGGCGTAACGTTGCAAGGTGCAACACAATCTCCTTTCCACCCAAATTTCATTCTTGCTAAAACTACCCGAGATATGGTGTATTACGCTACGCTGTTTCTGATGCATAGAAGTTCATTCTGAGCTTAGCAAGTAGAAGCCTTTTAAGGCCATTATGGGCTTAACTTATTTTTGCTATGAAATTACTGTGCAGGTTTCTGAGCCCACTTTCAGCTGTTCCCCTGGTTGCTCTAGCTGGTTTCGGGCTATATGAATTCGGCTTTCCTGGGTATAGAATCTTTGCTTTCACTTTGCCCCTTTACTAATTCCAATTGATTCACCTTTTGTGGTCTTTGTTCAGCCTCTATGCATTACTTTTGCTTTCGATAGAGCAACTAATGATCTTGCCTCTTGGTGATGTAGGTTGCCAAATGTGTTGAAATCGGATTGCCTGAACTCATACTTTTGGTTCTCTTCTCTCAGGTAATAACTTGCAATGGTAGTTGCTATGTTTTCTATCATTGCAGAATTTTTGTGGTATTATTAGAATCTTATTTAATTGCTTTTTCTTTGCTCTGTTTCACTTGCAGTATTTGGCCCACCTGTTCAAGCCAGGAAAGAATATATTCGACCGTTTTGCAGTTATATTCACGGTGGCGATCGTATGGATCTATGCTCATTTGCTTACGGTTGGAGGTGCCTATAATGGGAAGCCACCGAAAACACAAGCAAGCTGTAGAACTGATCGTGCTGGACTCATTGATGCAGCCCCATGGTAATGTTGTCTATAACTACTTAAATGATTTGCTACTTTGTATCATTTATTTAGTTCCATTTCCATGCATATATGCGCTCAATGAGCTAGTTAATATTTCTTAGATATGTGATAATTTTACACGGCAAAACAATGTTATTGCAGGATCAGAGTACCATACCCTTTTCAATGGGGAGCACCTTCATTCGATGCTGGTGAAGCCTTTGCCATGATGATGGCTGCATTCGTAGCTCTTGTAGAGGTTGTTTACGCATCTTTAGTGACGCTTTAGAAACTATATAGATAATTTTTAGCGCAGATGATTGAGTTATAATACTTCTTCTGTTCCTCTAATTGACGTAGAATACTAAATGAGCTTTTTGTTGCCACCACCTTTTTACCTTTTGCTATAAATGCAGTCAACTGGTGGTTTTATTGCTGTGTCCCGATATGCTAGTGCAACCCCATTGCCTCCGTCTATTCTAAGTCGTGGTGTGGGCTGGCAGGTAGATCGTCTTCGTAATAAAACCTACTTTCAACCACATCCAGATTCTTGCAAATTACTTAAAAAATGTGCCCTTTTCTCATATTCTCTTTTCTCTTGTCCAGGAATCGCGATTTTGCTTTCTGGATTATTTGGTACTGGGAATGGATCGTCCGTGTCGATGTAAGAACCGAAAGTTTTAGTCAAGTTTTGTCTCTAAAATCAACAATCAACGTATGATATATCTTATTTACTGTGTGCAGCGAGAATGCTGGTCTACTAGCTCTGACTCGAGTTTGGAAGCAGAAGAGTAGTACAAATATCCGCTGGTTTCATGATTTTCTTTTCCATTCTTGGTGAAAATTCTTCTCACTCGTCGTAAGTGACTAGTTACATTCTATGTGCACATAACACAAACTTTCTTCATTGATCAAAACGCAGGGAAATTTGGAGCAGTCTTTGCCTCAATTCTGCACCTATCGTAGCTGCTCTGTACTGTCTCTTCTTCGCTTAGTCGGTACGTGGAGATAAATCCTTACAACAATATGTCACTTCAGATTATTACAACTTAAACACTTCAATTCATCTGCAAATTTAATATTATGATTAATTACTACTACTACTACTACTACTACTACTACTACTACTACTACTACTACTACTACTACTACTACTACTATTACACAGGCTCGGCTGGTTTGAGTTTCCTTCAGTTCTGCAACCTCAACAGCTTCAGGACAAAGTTCATATTAGGTTTCTCCATCTTCCTCGCCTCTCAATCCCACAGTACTTCAACGAGTACACTGCTATACAAGGATTCGGCCCAGTTCACTCCTCGGGCAGATGGGTACGTTTTTTCACTCAGAAAAATGCGCACAAAAAAAAAAGAGAAAAATCTTTCTTGATTTTATTGTTTCCTCTTGCCAGTTCAACGACATAGTGAACGTCCCATTCTCGTCTGAAGCATTTGTGGCTGGCATAGTTGCGTATTTCCTGGACAATACAATGCACAGAGACGCCACCATTAGGAAAGATCGAGGCAAACATTGTGGGACAAGTTTCGTTCTTTCAAGACAGATACGAGGAGCGAGGAGTTCTATTCCCTTCCATTCAACCTCAACAAATACTTTCCTTCCGTGTAGTAGTAATATACCAGCAAAAGCTTGCAAGCTGAAGATGTTATATTGTTTGTTAGGGCTGTGATTTGCTCGTTACTGCCATTTCATTAATGTCTCGTTTCGTTGATGGTAATAGAAAGTTTAAGTTACTTGACCATGTCGATGGATTCCTTACATCAGAATATTTGTTTAGTATGGGAATGCAATGATGAGGGACTGCTTGGTTCATTAACCTCCTCATTCCGCTGTCGTCCGAATATATCTTAGCATCTGCTTTTTGTGGAATATTTATGAGTATATCGGCAAAATCTTAGAAGAAAAAAAAAACCAGACGATGTGATGAAGATGGCAGCTTTGGTTCAGAAACAGATGAATGCTTTTATCACTTTTATATTATTTTTGGTCTTGGTTAAGAAAACAGTTTATGGGCTTACACTATTCTGTGTTCCCATATATGGAAACCAGATGATAAAGCATGATATGTACAAAAATCTGCCGTATTTATTTTTTTTCTTGCATTTCAGAAGTTCGATGAACATGCAAATGAGCCATTTTTCAACACATGTGAACGTGGCGTCCAACATATCGCTACTGTATCTGCTGGTTTCACTGCACGCTGTATGGATAATGTTCGCAGTTAGTTTCAAACTGTTAGAAAAAGGAAGAAAGAAAAAACGGAAAATTAGACATATTGCTGTTTGCGTAGCTTATCAACCCAAAGTCAAGGATAAAAAGATTTTTTCCACTTATTTCTTCCTTCTGCAATTCTTGGGACGAACCAGACATGAGACAAGACGTGTCTTGTGATTAAGATCTACTGTCAATCGAAATCAGGCTCCTTTAAGGGTTTGATTTCGAATTCAGTCCCTATTTAAGAATTTTTTAGATTAAAGGACCTATTTTTGTGTGGTGTAAAAAGTGGTATGAAAAATATATGAACTGGTATAGAATGATTGTTTTTTTGTTACAAACTTTCAACATACTGAGTCAGAGCAATAAAGTGGTACTGCAGAAAATAAACTGGTATCGATGATCATAAACTGGTACCGGATTATGGTTTTGTGGTACAGAATTTCAACATACTGGTATGTAAGAGCAATAAAGTGGTACTGTATAAAAATGAGTCCTTACAACTAAATATTTTCCGAAGAGGGTCTGAACCCTAAATTATACTTATGTAGAGGCCTGAAATGAAAATGCCCCGATGATCTAATTGATGCGGTTATATTTAATTTTCCTATTCTATGAAGTATTTATTATTTCATATGCAATAACATTACCCGAAAATGTTACTAATTTTACTATATAAAAATTTAATCTTGGAAACCGTGAAATTCAAAGGTGACGTATTGGATTTTGGCTGCTATATAGACACTGAAATTCCACTCTCCTCTCGTTCTTCGCTTCCTCTCCATAATAATCTAACAAAATAGCTCTTTACATCAACTTAGATATACATAAATACAAATGGGAAATTGCCAGGCCATAGACAACACAACCCTCATAATCCAGCAAGCAAATGGTAGAGTTGAAAAGTTATACTACAGTCCCATCTCTGCTGGTGAGATCATGAAACTGAATCCTGGCCATTACGTTGCTCTGCTGCTCACCACCACCACCACCACCGCCGGCGCCGGAGCCGCTACCACGAGCGGAGGAACGACAGTGATGTTTTACCTCTTCGAGTGACGACGAGGATAAAGATTCTGAGGCCGAGCGACACGCTTGTTCTTGGGCATGTGTACAGGCTTGTCACTTCCCAAGGTTTTTCTTTAGATAAATCCTTGCTGTTCTCTTTAGTTTTGTATATTTTTTTGGAAGTGTGAGGTTTTGCAGAGTGGTAAAGGGGTTGAGAGCGAAGAAGGAAAGGCAACGAGGAAACGATGAAGGTGCTGCGAAGAAGATGACGATTTCAGATTCTCAAAAGGCAGCAATAAGCACTCGTCTGGTGAGAAACTGAGGACGCTATTTTAATTGTCTTTTCCTAATTATCCTTTCTTGTCTAAATACGTGATATTATTATTATTTAATGGATTCTTTATTCAGGTAATTAAAGGCAGGCAAAGATCAACGAGCAATACCAAAGCAAACTCAGCATCAGTAGGCCTCAGAAGAACATGGCAACCATCCTTAAACAGCATCTCTGAGGCATCTATCTAATGGAACTTGAAAAAAAAAATAATAATATATTTGTTACCTCTTCTCTGTTATTTTATGAATGGATATTATTTATTACTGGCGCTTTGTTCTGTGTAGATTGTTTCAGTTCAGTTGAGAGCATTAAATTTAACAAAAACCTTACACGCAAAGAGACCTACCTGCCACAAACAAAACTGCGTTTCATAATACAAACATGAAGTATTTATCGGGCTGGGTCCGGGCTCGGGCCATACATTAAAACTGGGTTATTAACGGGCCTTCTTACAATCAGACTGTATAGCCCAATATAATTTGGGCCTATACGTCCTCGTTCTCGACAGACTATGGCGTTACTTTACCTCGTAATGAGAAAAGAGTCAAACGCTACTTAATTCCTTTCTTTTAACAAATCAAAAAACGTTCAACGCACACATTAACGTGGGAGCTCAATGTCCCTTTGAATTCCAAAATTTTCCAATCATATAAACGTATAATTAAGACAAACGTGGAGGCTACCACCACACATTCCTACTATATCTACCAAAAACTATATTAAATCATACTCCACCAAATAAAAGGAACAATCAATCTATATTATATATAAAAGCTTCATCTGATCATAAGACTATGCAGCACAACAAAGCCAAGAAAATGGTAACCTTAACGCCGCCAACATCCCATGCAACAACGTTAATGGCGTTCATGTTAATAATAAGCTTGCTCGTTCAAGAGGCAACTTTAGTACACTCATTCAACTATGGATACGCTTTAGACAAGACTTTGCTCTTCTTCGAGGCACAGAGATCGGGGAAATTGCCAGAAACCCCAACGAGTCAAATGGCGCAGTGATTCAGGTTTAGCAGATGGTTATGCTCAAGGGGTACGTAAGAAAAATCTTCAAGATAAATCATAATCATACACGATTCGCATTACTACTTTCCCAAATATTTTTGTCATACGCTGACAACCTCCGACGGACTTCTTCTCTCAGGTGAACTTGGTCGAGGTTACTACGATGCAGGCGACCATGTAAAGTTTGGCCTGCCAATGGCTTTTAGCGTGACGTTGCTTTCATGGCTGCTGTCGATTTTGACTCAGAGCTATCGAGTATTAACCAAATGGAGCATACGCTCGAAGCAATCAAATGGGCACTGATTATCTCATCAAAGCACATACCCAGCCTTTTGTTCTTTGGGGTCAGGTAGGTAGGTTTGAGATATTTCTTCTCATCTGCCCTCAAAATGTTCTGGAACTAATGATTATATAGCAGAAGTCAAGCGTTGTTCACAGTGGCTTCTAACTCCCCAAAAATGTCTGTGTATGACATACAATTTGCTGGGAACGATACATGTATGTATTATAGGTGGGAGATGGAAAGTCTGACCATTACTGCTGGGAACGGGCCGAGGACATGAGCACGCCGAGAACGGCGTACAAATTGAGCCCTCAAAAACCAGGATCTGATCTTGCTGGTGAAACTGCAGCAGCTTTGGCTGCAGCTTCGCTCGCCTTCAAGCCATATGATTCTAAGTATTCTTCTCTCTCCTTGTACATGCCAAGCAGGTAAGAACTTCTTCTTTGATCTGTTATTCATATCAAGAAAAGAAAGAAAAAACGAGCTTGCTGATAATCTGTATTTTGTTATGCATGTTCTGTTTTTGCAGATTTTCTCATTTGCGGATAGGTTTAGGGGCTTCTACGACAACTCCATCGAGTCCGCCAAGCAGTTTTACAAATCGTCCGGTTACTTTGTGAGTCAATACAAAAAGAAAAAAGAGAAACGTCCCCCCTTTCATCTTCCTCGCAATCAAATATATAATCTGCTGCGATTCCAAATCGCTTTCTGAACGGCGATTCCTTTTTTCTCTTGCCTTGGGTATTAGGATGAGCTGTTATGGGTGCTGCGTGGCTCTACCGTGCGACAAACGACGAGTATTACTTGAAATACTGCGTAGACAACAGTGAGAAATTAGGTGGGATTGGCTGGGCTGTTAAAGAGTTCTCATGGACAATAAGTACGCTGGCGTTCAAATTCTTCTCACAAAGGTAAGTAATTCTTAGACAAAAGTAGCGTTTGAACTCAATTTATGCTTCTATTCTATGTGTGGACACTAAACAATGATCGAAGTTCTTTTTAGATTTTGCTCGATGGAAGTGGTGGAGGATCGTACGCTAGCACTCTTCAGCAGTATCGAGCGAAAGCCGATTACTTTACCTGCGCTTGCCTGCAGAAGAACGATGGCTACAACGTGCCCATGACTCCAGGTTTTTAAAGCAAGAATCTTTCAGTGCTCAATTCTCTCCATTTATTTATTACAAGATAAAAAAACATGAGATTCCTCCTACAACAAATGTTGTGCACCAGGTGGGCTTCTCTATCTTCAAGATGGAACAACCTTCAGTTCCCTGCGTCAGCTGCTTTCCTCCTTTCTGTAACTCCGACTACCTCGCCAAGGCGAAAACCTCAGTCAACTGTCCCAATGCAAACTCCAACCCCAAGATCTCATAACTTTGCCAAATCCCAAGTACAAGAAAAAAAAAAACCAAAAATATATTCAATCTCACTACAAATATGATATGGCCATGATCTGATACTATTATCTCTGTTTCTTCTTCTTCTCTAGGCCGATTACATTCTTGGCAAGAATCCGAAATCGATGAGCTATCTAGTGGGCTTCGGACAGAAATATCCAGCCCACGTTCATCACAGAGGAGCTTCGATCCTTCGATATCTGCACTAACGTCTACCGTGGGATGCGTACAAGGGTTCGATGAGTGGTACAATAGGCCACGGGCGAACCCCAGTGTGATACACGGCACGCTTGTTGGTGGTCCGTCCGAACAACAAAGACGAATACTCAGACGATAGGTCAGATTACGAACAGTCCGAGCCAACGCTGTCTGGGACCGCACCGCTCGTCGGGGTTTTCACCAAGTTGCAATCTTTGCCCGGAAACTCGGCAGCTGAAGGTACTAAACAAACCGATCGAGACTACGAATTAATCAGAAAAAACAAACAGTAGGTTTATTTGCACTTGTTAGAGACTTCAAAGTACATTACCATGGTTTTGCAGGTCCTCCCTTGAGTCCAGGATTGCCGAAACCGAAAGGTGATCAGACGACGTGCAATAAAAATGACTAAAGATCGTATTAAAGGCAAAACATTTTGTCTTAACGGTGTCTGATTCTTACCAGGTTCACAGCCCAAATACCCTTCTCCGCCTGCTAACACCGAGCCAGGTGAGCTACTGAAGAAACCTTAGATCAATTGCATTGCTCAAAATCAAACAAAACAAAAGTGGTACATATAAATCTTTTGCAGCTGACCGGTGGAATTTATTCACACGATGACCATACGTGGAGCGTGGGAGCGAGACTTATTACCATCACAAGGTGGTGATAAAGAATATATCCGATAAGCCAATTACAGAACTGAGGCTCTACTTTGAGAAACAACAGGGTCATTGTGGGGTCTAAGTCCTACTGAAGAGAAGAATGTGTATCAACTTCCACAGTGGCTCAATGTGCTCCAACCTGGCTCTGATTTTACTTTTGTATACATCCAGGGTGGTGCTCAAGCCCATATTGTGGTGCAAAGCTACCATTAATTTGCAGAGAGAATGATTTGAACTGAAGATGTTCAAGCAATTATTCGATCCATTCATTAGCTAATAACTTTTATGTATATACTCACATAATGACAAGTCATCTAACAGAGACGCATATCATACGCTATCTCTAATAAAACCATGCAACTAAAACTCCTGCTGCGAATCATGCCCCTATACAACACAACATTCAAAAGACAGTACTGTTAAAGAACGACGATAAAGGAGAAACAAAAAGAGGAGACAATAACAGACAAAACTTCAAAGGCGCGCCTTAAGACCTAGTGAACATGCTGCAAGAACGAGCCAGTCGAATAGTCAAGCTGCCCTCATCATATGTTGCCTCTCCCTTAACTGGGTCAACCTCGTACTGCTTCCTGCAACCAGGACAACGACCGTTTTCCTCGAGGATTCTCTTGTGACAAAAAA
This sequence comes from Craterostigma plantagineum, assembly GCA_027422505.1. Lineage (NCBI taxonomy): Eukaryota > Viridiplantae > Streptophyta > Magnoliopsida > Lamiales > Linderniaceae > Craterostigma > Craterostigma plantagineum. The sequence goes on along the minus strand of JAPQWV010005009.1, from coordinate 5,274 downwards.
AGGCATAGCCTGAACCACAAGAACAAGGAAGGAAGCTCGAATCTGTGTAGTCAAAGTCCTCGAAGCATATCGGGCAAGATGTGGGGACTGTCCCAAGGTTCTTGCACCCCCAAACTGATCCTCCATGCCTCTCCGAGTTCAAGGGAAAACTATACTGCTTTGTCAGGTTGGGTAGACTCTGAGGGCGATAAGCATCATCAGGCCTCCATGCACGGCAGTTTTCGCTGGAGCCCTAAGCTTACTGTTGCCTCCCTTCTCCCGCTTTTCTGACAAATGCTGGTTTGCCGAGTCCAACTGCGATGAATTTGTTTCGAATTCTGAGACGGTGATGTACTCTTTCTGCTCTTTATCGTTTGCAGCCAAAGCATCAGCCATGGCTTCCAATCATCCAAGCAGCCATCGTCGCCGACATCACCTTCCTCCGAATAGCAGCAGCTTCGACTACTTCGGCCACTGCTGCTTCCGCTTCTGTTGCTCTCAGTGAAATTGATTCCTGAATCATTACTACCTAGTATGCTGCTTGTGTGGCTGTTGGGACTGTTGGGTGGTGAAGGCACGCAATGAACGTAATGGTGCATCGCCGTTCCATGTCCATAGGTTTCCTCCTCGTTCTGAGTCTTCAAAGGGAACTTCTCTATAGGACGGCCCCTCTCACTTTTGTTGTGAATCGATTGTCCTCTGCTGTCCCTTTCCTCCTTACACTCGCCTTTACCTTCACTGGAGGCACAAACACCACCCACCACAGAATATCATGTAAGAAATATTTCTATATACTTTGAGATGCATGCATTAGACAGCTTTATTGTTACACATAGTACAGTACATACATATTAAGCAGGTGTTGTGCATAGAAATGTACATATGTCTGAATCTCTCGTACATAACACACAAACCCCTAAACTGAAAAGGCAGGGTATTGCGTATATACAGATATACATATAAAGATCAGGGATATAATTCAAGAAATAATAACACTGATGCGAGATCTGGCTCATACCTTGAGAAAGCCACTGCTCACGACGCGCATCAAGCTTGCACTGCTTGAGCTTTGCCGATCGGTTGGCCTAAACACAAACGCAAATCTCATCAAAATATTGAAGGCCGAAATGTCATCGAAAAGAGTTTCAAACATATAGAACCAAGTACAAACTCGAAACAAAAACAAATTTACAAAGGTGAAAAACGAATAGAGACCTCATCCAATCAATTCCAAAATTCAAAACCCCAAATTCAACCACGATTTCCTCAATTAATTTGAACCAACTACATTCAATTAAAGAAAAAAAACACAATGCATGTCAAATGATTCTCGAGGAGCAACATTGCCGACCTCCTTCCATGATAAAAAAAAATAAGATTCAGCGAATAACTTAACAGAAAAAAGGGCGATAGAAACTAGCACTAAAAATCACACCTACCCTCTTTTTCTTAGGGAAATCTCGGTGGTTCGACGAAGAAGCCATGGCGATGGAAGCGTTAGGGATCGAATCAGAAATCATGACTAATCGAAAACCCTTAATCACGAAAAACCCAACCTTGATCTACGACAATAAGCCCTGGAGAATGATGGATACAGAACGAGCTGCGTTGTGGATAACAGAAACCTTTTTGCTCCTTTGTTTTTCTCTTCGTCTTCGTATTAGCGATTTCCAAGTCGACATATAAAAACCCGACTGACATAATTACCCTTGCAATTATATAGTATTTTCCACTCAGCCCAGATTAGGTCGGTGGGCAGAGGGCATTTCCAGAATTTCGTCGTAGGCAGTTTGAAAAGGCGTTAATTGACCAAATGCTTATTACAATTACAATATGAAAAAAAAATTATCTAGTAAGAAAAAGAAAAGTAATGCAATTAAAATGTTCAATCGAACCAAACATTGTAAGAGTTTCCCATTTATCCCCATAATTTAGATGCATGAATCTTGTAATAATAGTAAAACGATACGATGAGAACTCTTTAAGGATGATGCCATAGCACCGTTGAGGAATTGAGTGTCTAGGACATTATAACTCTCACACACATTACACAGAGTAGGTGTGGTGTGGATTAACCTTTTATTAATTAAACTTGTACGCAAGAACAATGAGGTGGGAACAATCTTTTCCTTTCTTGCTCATCTCTCCAAGAACTTTATATTAAAAAAGGATATTTTTTTAATAGCACGATGCGTAATATCTATTACAACAATGTGAGGATAATATATCTTATCTTTGGCTCATCTCTTTTCCCAGTTGTGTCCCACTTCATGTATGTATATTTACTTATTTCTCATTGAGCAAAGTCGACTACTAAGGAATATAAAGTGTTCCTCCGTTGAATTTGGGCTTAATGGAGACGTAATAAATTCTAAAGCTTGTAATTTACCTCAAAGATACTGAAAATAAATAACGAACATTTTTACTTATCATAATCATCATCAGATATATAAAGGCCCTTCACCTTCTCGCCGATATTACCTCGTTGTGTCCGACAACTAGAGATGAGAAAATAGCTGCCCAAAAATTCAGGAAGAAAGGGATGGATCCAATGCCGTCGGTCTGCGGCGAATCGTCGTCCTCTGAGTTCATGCTGTTCGGCGTTCGAGTCAAGGTTGATCCAATGAGGAAAAGTGCTAGCATGAGCAATTTGTCCGATTACGAGGCTGTGATCGCCAATGGGAACAAAAAAGAACCTCTTGCTGTGCCGGCGAGTGGTGGCTCCGCCGTTGGTTACGCCTCCGCCGACGACTCTGCTCCCAAGCGCAGCCGCGTTCGTAGCGAGGTAGGTAGAGATCTTGATTGAAGGCGCAAATGACCGATTTTTATTACATTTTTCGTCTTCAGTTGATGTCTTGTTGGATTAAAATTAACCTGGTATAACACTAGTGGGCTGTAATCATCAGCTTTTAATCTCTTTCTTGATTGAGCAAACAATTATTTGATCTTGAATAAGGTTTCTTATCGATAATTGGAGTCTCTGTTTACTGTGTCTGTCAAGGGACTCCATGGACGGAGGAAGAACACAAGCTATTCCTCCATGGACTGCAAAAAGCTGGTAAAGGAGATTGGAAAGGTATCTCTAGGAACTATGTGAAGACTCGTACCCTACTCAAGTGGCTAGCCACGCTCAAAAGTACTTCCTCAAACAAGTTCATAATGTTAATCGCCCAAGGCGTCGTTCTAGCCTCTTGGATATGACCATAGACTCGGTAATCAATTCTTTCATTATCTATTACATTACATCTTACGCATTCTTGTCTGTGTATATGTGTCTGATAGAATGATAATCGAATTATAAGAAACTCGATCTTATGTTTCTTGGTTGTTGCTTATATCAGGTTGTTAATGTAAACAAGATGCTTGAAAGCAACCGTGCTGAGAATCTTCTGCAAGCTGATGTTAATCCCACAGCAAATAACAGCAGTGCAAACAATGGTGGATCTCAACACAGACGAAGAGAAAGTGAACCTGATGGATTCTCCATGTCCGTTATCTTTGCAGATTTATCCATCTTCGGTGGGACTCGATCTTACATTGACAAGGGATAATAGTTCACTAAGTGTCGCTTGTGGAGAAAATGAAAACGGTTGACTGTTTGGCTTATCAAGCGATATGCTCTTGGAGAAGTTGTAGATGTTTTGTGGTTCAGCTATCTTTGTACAGTAAAGACCGTGAACGTGAAACAAGAAAGTATTAGTAATCTTTTATTCGTTGTCTTTTCTTTGTTTCTATGCATAGAATAGAACTACTACTAGTCGTTCATTGTCTGATTTTTCTTTCATGGTTAGAATAATGTATTAGTCCACAGCATGGTAGTCCAAATATTAGGCCCATCTTAAAACGGCCCATTAGTATATAAGTGGGCCAATAAACTCCATAATTAGGGTTATAGCCTAGCCCTAGACAGAGAGACAATGAATTTTAGAATTATTTTATTTACTTGTGTCATGCAAGGAACTTACAAGTGTACCCCCCAAACTAAAAACGCAGCAATATTCAGTAAAATAAATGAGATACAAGTTTCCACTTCGCATAAAAAAAAGGCATAGAAAGCTACACCCTTACGTCAGCTAATAATATACGTTCTTGCATGATTATGTTTCATAATTGTTCTTATCAACTTGGATCCATTTTAAGGATGAAATGAAGATGACTGTTTCCACGTAAGAGGCACGGCAGGCAGTTCCCCAATCGATTTATCTTTATTAGTTACTCTGCAAGATTTCAACGCACCAATCGAGTTAGTATAATGTCAGAGAAATGCAACTGTTATCAACTTGCCCTAAAACACCCAAACAATCAAAATGTCTTTTTATAAATTACCAAGTTTGCATGTATACGGTGGTCCAAAAGATTAATACCGTGCCAGTATGTTTTATTGCAACTGCAAGGATTTGCATTGTTTCTACTGTACTTCATGGTTGAGACATGGCTTATAGCAATAATATAATATTCAATCACACGCACACACATATATGTAGTAGTGGCATTCAACAAGAGGAAGCACGGCACGGTTTGCAATGGAATCCAATGCAATTGCTAACTATGATAATATAATAAAAAACAACATTTTTGAACGACTTCTAAAATGATTATAATCGGTAAAATCATATCAACTTTTGAATTATATTATTGGATGGGTATATATTTTGAATATAATAATATAAACGTTGAGGATCATGAGACAACATTTAACTATAGCGCGTTTAATAGTAAAATTAGAGAATCGTATTAAGCACTACTCGGGCGATATAATGACGGTTTATTAGGATGGCTTGGCAGCGAAGTTCTTGATCGTTAATTATAATTATTTTATTATGCTCGCATTCCAAGGATTATTCAGTTGTCGTCATTTATTCCGTGGGAAGAACCAACGATGGTAATAAAAAATATCTTGACTTCTTCAGAATCAAATTATTAATCACTGTCACAAACAACCAGATTGTCTTTATAAACAAACAAGATTAAAAAGATGAATGAAGACAAAAAGGAAATTAAGGGTCTTAATGATTCGAACGAGTATTGGCTGTCCATTGGATCGAATTCATGTGCCCCGTGGTATGCGCTGCATGCAGAATCTCCATTTAAGTTTATTTAGTTGTACCACTACGCTTTTCTTTTTTTTTTTTTTTTTTTCATTTTCATGTGTTGTATAATATTTAGAATATTCGTGATATTCTATCTATTGTATACATATATAATATGATCGGTTTTTAAAATATGTGTGTGTTAAAACAAACAGGTCTGAGTGGAATAAGTACGTCGAACAGAGTGAAATAGCTTTTGTCCTAA